>VUQJ01044820.1:0-12100 GCA_015108635.1 Andinoacara biseriatus | reverse complement strand
CAAAAAAAAAAAACTGGCTGGGGATTCTTGAGATTGTCTTTTCAGTCTCTCGCACAGCAGTGCCAACCTAGGTACAATGGGGGGGGGGCTCAGTTTTCTTTGACCTGAAATCCTCCAGTTTAATTGGAGACAAAACAGAGCCAAGTGACTTTGCTGTAGCTTGTTTTGTTTTTTTTCTTCTTTTTTTTTAAAGAGCAGATTTCCTTCTGGTGCCTGTTATCCTGAGCTGACATTTTATAGTGTGTACACTGACTCCAGGAGGACCAAACGGTTTGCATTGCCCTTGCCATTTCAAACAAGCACTGTTTTATTTTTGCCCTCCAGTTCCTTTAAACAAACTGACCAGGTAGCTGGCTCTGCATGTTCCAGCTAGTCTCCACATCTGCTGCTTCCTGCTGATCTGTGCAGCAGAAAAGTTTGCAGTCATTCCTCATGCTCCACAAATGTAATCTTTATTTTATTTATTTTTTCTGTCACAGATAATCTGTATCATCTGTCATTCCAGGGTTACACAAGTGAAATGAAGCAAATCACAGATTATCAGATCAGTTCAAGCTCTGATATAAAGCTTTCTATTGCCCAAGAGTATCTCAAATCTTTCTTTTTTTCCCCCTCCTTTCTTTCAGGTCACAGGTGCTTCACAGCTGCTGTGGAAAAAGGCATCTGGAGCCCACGAGGATGTAACCATACAGAGGGCGAGGAAGGGCAGAGAGGTGCAGAGGGGATCAAGCCTCTGCCCCGGCTGTGGTGGGGAGGGTTCCTGGCACCGTGATTTGATGCACAAAGAGAAACAAAAATCACATTGCCAGGGATTTCCACTCCTTCACAGCTCAGCAGGTGACCCACCGCACTGTTGCGTTTTTCTGTAGTCGTCTTGGCTGTTCTGATTGGTTTCAGTTGATTTCTGATGCTGGATGTTGCTATGGAGTCAAAGGAATAAATATTGGTGAGGTTAGACATGGTGATCAAGTCTCAGCAGACTTCTCACAAAGAAGGCTGTGAAATAGCACGTTCCTGTTTAGAAAGTGTTGAAATGCGTTTAAGGCTGCCGTTAAACGAGCAGCTGTCTGAAATTCAAACTCTTCACAGTTCTCATCTTTCAGATATGGCAGGAAGTTGATGTAAATGCACTTGAGAGCCGTACAGCTTTACATGATAGAACAAATTTTTGGAGTCGGCTCACATTTCAGCTCTTGGATTTTAGATTTAAAAACAAGGAAATGATTTCAATGTTTGAACCAAAGGCTCTGATGCTGGCACTGGCAGCACGCTCTGAAACACAAAGGCAAAGCAGACCTCAACATCTGAAGCACTGCAGGCTTTGAAACCAACTTTACCGGTGAGCAGTCACGTAAAGGTCTGTGCGAGTCTCTGGTCCCTCGAAAGCCTGCCACCCACTTGCTAAAGGCACAGAGCTTAGCTAATTGGTGAGCATTGATCCCTGCTATGTGTTGTTCACAGTGGCTAAGTTCAGTGCCTGAGGTGAAATAGTTGATTCGACGTTGGGGATTTGTTCCAGTGAATGGAAAGAACCTGATGATCTCGGATATGAGGAAAGAAGGAGGGAGGAAAGAGGGGGAGATGGTGGGACGCAAGATTAATTTGGGAAAGAAGGAGGTTGGAAGGAGCAAAGCTAGGATCTAATGTGGGCTCACCTGTTCCTGTGGACCAAATGCAGTTTGCTTGTGCAATATGGTCCAAAGGTGAGACGAGCTGTACTGATCTTTGTTGGCCTGCAGCAACAACTGTCTTTTTTACTTCTCGCAATTGGCATGAATCATCGTGCTTGCCAAATATCTTTGAAATTGTTTCGGTGAGACTGTGTGACCCAGGTTTAATGCGTTCTTTCAAATGCCCCAGATGGCATTCGGGTTAGGAATGTGGTGTTAAATATCAAATGTATCTGGGCACGCCAGTTCATGTCCAACTGCAGTAGCTTAGGACGCCAATGTCGGTATTTTAATGCTAACTTTCATTCACTTCAGTGACCCGTGACTAACCTCCTCCCACAAACAAGTCTCTAAGCTTTTCCTACGTTAAACTAGCCAGAACAAATTGTGTTGCAGCGCATTGCTTGTCTGATCTATCATTTAATCTTTTTTTAGGCTGATTAATTAGAAAATTAACAGCAGTGTGAATTAAGAATTAGAAGATCTTCTTTCCTGAAATAATGTTGTGAGTGCGGTGCAAGAGCAGAAATGGCATTGCTGTAGTTTGTGGTTAATTCATCCTAACGTTTGAGATTGTTTCCTTGCTTGGTGCTGCTGTCCTAACACTGCATGCTGTATACGATATGAGCGTTATCTGCTGGATGCTTTTTTTAAACAAAAAAGCTGCAGTGTTCGCCGTTGTTTCTGGGCTTTGCCCTCCCGTGCCTACTGAACTGGTATCAGTGTTGTACCTGAAAACTGGCTCAGTTCAGCAGGAACAGGAGTGGAGCCTACCGACTTGCAACAGCTTAGACAGACAACTTACTTGTGCAACAAGACAGCCTAGCCCAGATTCAGAGTTTTGATTGCTGTGTTAAAGTGATGGCACCCTCCACGGGGCCACGTGACGCACGCCTCGAGTCAATGGCCCTGACAAAATCCAAACTGGAGGCCTCCAACCTGTCAGACAATGGCACTGAAGCTTGAAGTCTGCGTGGGAGTATGTCCTGACTTGGATGACTGTCCTTTTCTTTGCTGAAGTATGAATGTTTCATGAGGAGATTTCTTTTTTCTTTTTTTAGCTTGATAGGTAGGTCTTCGTGTTCTGAGTTGTTTTCGTGAATACTCTTACATCCTAATGAACCCAATCTTGTTGTTCTGTTCAGCCTTCATGTTTATTTCTACATTCTTCCCCTGTCAAGGCCGCAAACACCCGCCTCTATCTTCACCTGTGCCTTCCATTTTCTCTCACCTTTCTCTCAGAATAGAGTTCATTGTGAGGTAATCCCAGTGAAATGTCTGCTATGTCTGTGTAATTGATGTCAACCAGCAGTCCCCTTTATTAGCGAATGGGAATGTGCGCAACTTGCAGCCACAAAAGGAAAAAGTGCTTCATCTTGAAAAATTCATATCCAGAGGAAAGTGGAAGCTCATCAGTAAGCATGATGAATTTGCTCTTATCCGGCACCTCCAATGATCCTGGCTGGCACCATAAAATTATATTTCCGTTACTTGAAATTTCTGCAGATAAATGTTCCATTCAGACCTGGAGGAGATTATCCAGTGAAAAGGTTAAAAAAGAGTGTGTGATACTGACTTCAGGGCATTGTTTAAGCCGGGTGGTACCACTGACAAGTTGGCTATGATTTGTGCAAGTCTTCAATTGAACAAAATGTTCAATACAAATAGTGCATAAAGTGTATTATTTGAAATGTCAGTGCTTTTCTGATCTTCATTTGATGCATGATATATTCCGATGTTGCAGGTGTTCCATTTCAGTACAAACCCATCACTGATTGAATGCAATAAAGTTTAAATGAGCCTGGGAAAGAATGCTGGCATTGTTTTGTTTTTTTTTTCTTTTCTATTCAGTGTCAAAAGATAACATCACTTATCCTCAGGAGAAAAGCATGTTGCAGCAGGGAAGAACAAAGATGAAGACAAGACAAAAGCAGCAATCAAAAAAGGAGCTAAAGTAAGAAAAGATTGCAATAACAAAGATGAGAATGGATGAAAAAAATAGTTTAAAGGAAGATAATCAGTGCGGTTTTGCATCTTTTTAAAACAAGGACAATAAAAAATTCAGTTTTTCAGTCAAAATTATTTCTGCGCTAAGAAAATGTCTCAGACTGTGAAAGTAAAAAGCTGAGGATAGTCACTGTGATGTAACCTACTGTGTTCAGTTTCTTGTGTCAACATCCAACTGTCAGTCAAAGCAGGCGTTCCACCAATAATCTGTGCCTTTAAAACTTTAATAAAAAAGCTTAAAATTGTATGTTGAAAAAAATATATATATAGCTTGTTTAGTACTTTTGAAGCCAGCCTCAACTGGTCATTGGAGGAACTTGCTGCTTCAGCATATTATTTTTGTTGATGCTTGGTCTTAATTTTCTCCCACTCATTCTTCTTCCCTGTCAAATTGTGTTGCCAGCCTTACCCACAACAAAATTCCACGACCCACAGCTCCCAGAAAACAACGGGCCAAATGTGACCCACATCTGCTGCTCACTGAAGGGTCGCGTTTGGCCCCGACTCGTGGACGGGAGACAGGCTGAGTCTAGCTATCTCAAATAAACCACAGCTCCACTTTATGTGGTCCAGATGTCAGGTGTGTGATGACATTTGAGCCACATTTGTCCCACACAACATTTTCCAGTGCAATAATGGAGTAGTGAGTTCCAGAAATCGCTCAAACGTAGCTGCTAATTCAGGCAGAGGTTCAGATGTGTTATTCTTGCAGTGGATAGTGTGGCTATGAGTCACAAACAATGTGTGAAATGCTTGAATATAGGTTGTGAATAGTTCTTTAAATAAATACTTTAGTAGTACATTTAAACCGTAGTGTGCTTTTTAAAAAATGGAATTTATTGCTTAAGATTTTTGATTTTCTCAGTGGGAAATAATTTCACAGATATTGCAAATGAACATTAAATATGAGTTTATTCTCTAATCAAACATTCAAGCTCTTTATTTTCACTCATGTATCACACAAGGTTCAGCTTTCTATTTGAGTTAAAGGCTGACCGTTTCATGCATCAAAATCCAAAAACATGACAATACGCCATGAAAACACTCCTACATGAACCCAGCAAGTCTCGGGTACCCAGACCGAAGCCGCCAGCTCTCCTTTTAGTCTCCATAGCAATGTCAATATCCCTTTTATCTCCAGGCCTCAAAGGCTGACCAGATTTCATGATGTGGGTGTCTTATTGAGGCTGATCTACTTTTCTTGCCCCCTTCGCCATTCAATCAGCGTCTGTGTGGTTCTGGCCCACGGCTGTGAGCGTGGCTGGGTAATTTGGTTTAGAGCTGAGCGGGAACATCTGTTCTGCAAAGCTCCTTCCGTTCCTCGGGCCTTATGGAAACAAACGAGGCCAGCGGTCAGTTTGCTGCTGCATAACAGGACCATCAAACCTGCAAGTCACCACTCTGAGTCTCAGTCCTCACATGAATAATCTTAGAGATGAGCGAGTGAGAGTTCTTTGAAATAGAGGGTCCAAATTTGTGAAGTCATGTAGGATTTATTGTTCAAATGATGATGAATATGCTTTATTGAGTTCACATGTGCTGTAGACAAAGTGTTTCATTGAGTTAGCCCTCATACTCAGAAAAGGTCTGTTATGTGAACAGGGAGCGTTTACAGTTAAAAACACAAGGGAAACATTTTTCTTTTATTAGGGAAGCATGTCAGTAAAAAAAATTTACACTTGTGTATGAAAATAGGCTGGCAATGGCTTTGCGATCAGCATTGTGGCCGTTACTCAAAAAGAAAAAAAAAGTAATGTATTATTTATTACTCGTTAATTTTCTTAAAAGTAAGTACATTACTTAATTATTCACCAGAGGAAGAAATTCATTCAAAGTTCCACACCAACACAAATGCTTATCCTAACGAGGACGCACGTATGATCTTTCTTTTAATTTTTACATATGAACACAAAGTTGACAACACAAAGAGACTTCAGATTGATCGCCACAGTGACTGTAAAAAAACTGTGGTTGCCTGGTGATTGCATTGAATTTTGCTGTTGCTGATTGTCAGAGGTTGTGACAGCCAAGTGATCACCCAGAAGTTAAGCGCACATCAACCTCAACCTCTGTGTGACCACTTTAGATCACGAGGTGATTGCACAGGCAGCCAGGTGGAAGGCGACCTGTCTTTAAGCAATTGCGGACTGACTTGGACTGACTGCAGTCACTCTCAGACAGGTTTACAAATAATGTCTAATTTAGAAATGCAGACAGATTGTCAACACATTGCAATTTATTTGAGTCAGTCCGCACTGATGAGTGCAACTCGTCCTCGCCTCTCGCCCTGTGACAGCTGGGATAGGCTCCACCTGTGACTCTGGAAAGGATAAGCAGAAGAGAATGAATGGATGGTTAGACGGAAACTGTCTTCAAACCATTTCATAGGCAACAAGTTCATTACACGTGGAAGCAATAATTTGGTGCCGCGGTTTCCAACCACTGTTTTCCCTACTGTGACTGCAGCATGACAGTCCCATTCTGTAGTGGATGTCTACGACCATCTGAGTACCATTTAGTTACATTTCAGGGTTTAGACCGTGACTTGTGGTTTTACTGGGCATGATATACGGGACTATTATGCACTTCCTTTATTGTAAGGAAGCCGAACAAAAGGAAAAATCATGTGCAAGTGGTTTATATCCTGTTCTGTAAGTGACCTCTGACCGTGCTGTGGATTTCTTCTACAGCGGGGGTCCTCTCAAAATCTTCAACTAACTCATCACACATGGACCTTTGTTAAAGTGTCAAAGTGTCAGTAAAATGTATTGGGTATTGAAAATTCGATTGCGCCTTTTCAGTGGCAGCTCCTAATCTCTGTAAAAATTTACCGTTTCACATAAGGGCTGCCCCGTCTCTCAGTCATTTTAAAACACTTCTAAAAACCTATTTATTTTAATTTGCTCTCAGGTCTAGGTGAGTGGCTTTTATTATGCAAAGTTTTATTTACTTTGTTTTATTTTTAGTGTATATTTATTGCTGATTTAGTGTCTGTTATGTACGACAATCTGTACAGTCAACTGAGGTTGTATAACTATGCTATAGAAATAAACTTTGACTTGACTTGATACCAAGGGATCCTTTGCAAGCGTCTCTTGACGAGTTGGGAGTGAAATTCATTTCATTATTGTTATAAACACAGTACCTCACAACACTGAAGCCAAAGGATACCTTGTTCTGTGTATCTGTGAAGCCACTTTGACATAACAGCAGCATTTGACCCTCTAATGTCCTGTGCTACCATGTAGCAAGGTTTTGAAATATTTTTGGATGGAAGACCATGATACTGTGGGTAGTTCACATGCTGATGAGGAGGAGGGATTGCAAACCTCATCATCTAATTGGTGTTTGTCTAATTAATTCTGTTGCATTAGAACTAAAAGTGTGGCTATCTTGCCATGTGCCAACCTATTGCATTCATTGGTAATTATCCACTCACTGCATAATAACATGTTAGACTAAAATGGCAAAGATTACCTATTTGACATCAAGTAGGTAGCTTATTTTTCATGCTTCTAAAAGAGTCTCCTGCAGAGCTCCCCTTAAAGGGGCTCTGTGTCCTCACTCTGGAAACTTTTGGAAACCAAAGCCGAATCATCACCCTTGGAACATCTTGCACAACACAATTAGTTAAGTGGTCACGGTACTCAGCCACAGCAGTGCAAGACCAAGAGAGGGGATTAAGAAAAGAGAGTAAACACGCTCACATGTATTCCCAAGGTTGACAACAAAGTCAGTGCAGATGGCCGGCATCCAGCCCTCAAGAGAAAAGTGTTGTCTTTGATTCCGCTCTTACAGTAAATGAAGAAGGAAAAAGGCCTAACACGTGTTTTAATTTTGTTCAAAATTGTTCTTTATTTATTAAAAATACAAAAAACAAAAGTGGCTAATAATTGACATTGTATTGTCAGTGTGTCTATCTGCATTCATTTATATCTCATAACCTCTAGTCAGTCTCCTTTGTGTCGAGTCCAGCTATTCAGAGTCTGATAAAGAGGAAACAGCTGGTCTCAGAGCCTCATCCACATGGTCCCATACTGGCATCAGAGTAAATCTCTCCACAATGGCCTTTTCTCTTAGTTATTTTGTTGTGATACAGTGGAAAATGCGGAATTAAGATAACAAGCAGTGCATTCCCGTTTAATTGGGAAGCAACTGAACACAATTTGTTGTGTAGGGTTGGTTTTTTTTTTGGTCTTCCTTGTTCCTCTTCATCTGCTTTCTTTCTGCTGCGTGTCTTTAGTTTATAGCCATTCCGTGGATGAACTACAGCAGAGATTTTTTTTTTTCTTTTGGTAAGTGTAGATGCACAACTGCAGAGATATGATTCATCAAAAAAAATTTTATAAGAGCACATTATCATTATAAAATCCAAAGTGTTCCTGGATTTTCAGAAGAGAATTCCTCAGCCAGGCGTAGTCAACTAAAACCAACAAGTGAGGATGAAGAGGGTTGTATGCAAATGTTTGATTTTTCCATCCGGACATGTAAAGGATACGCCCGTCTTCTTTGTTCTCCTTGTTGACATGCCCAAAGGAAAATGGCAAGCACACTGATTGATTTGGTGTAATTATAACCCCGACACTGGATATTTGCACAGCCATTATTGATGTCTGTCTGCTGAATGGGACATTGTAAGTAAAATTCAAAATAAATGGGATGTTTACCCCGACAGGGATGAGTTGATCCCTGTAGGAGAGAGCTTGGTTTGTTAAATAAAGTTTCCTGATGCCTCCAGTTTATGAAATCACCCTCTGTGTGAGTGAAGAAGACCAGATGCTGACTGCCTTAATGTATGTCTGGCTGTTTCTGATGTCAGCTCCGTCGTGAGAACGATGCATCCATGATTGTGCTCACGCGTATGAGCCCCTGCATACACAAACTGATATTCCACCCTTGCATTCAAGCAAAGTCCTGCATAAAATAAACTCTGGGATTGATGCTGTGTGCCAGTTTATTAAAGATTTTTCAACTACCACTCATGTCTCTTACATTAAGTGATGACCCCAGTTTTATATTTACATATGTCTTTGTGAAATTTTTAATTGTAAAAATGTTTTCTGAACTAGTCTACTTCTACAAGTTCCACCTTTCTTTACAGCATTGTTTCTTTTCATTGAGGTTTGTGGTAATTTGCATTGCTCTCTTTAGGTCCCACCACAGCATTTCAATCTGGCTCAGGTCTGGACTTTGACTGAGCCATTGCAACCAGCCATTTTGCTGCAGGTTCGCTGCTGTGCTTGGGATCATTGTCCTGTTGCATGACCCAATTTTGGTCAAGCTTTAGAGCTCGTGGTCGACTCAGTGACTGCAAGGCGGTCAGGTCCTGTGGCTGCAAAAAAAAGCCCAAATCATCACCCCTCCACCACCGTGCTTTCCTGGAAACCCTTCCAAACAAGCCATACTTGTTCAGTCTTTTTGTGAGGGTGTGCTTAGTTTTCACAGGACCGCGTAAAGTCTTGTGAAAACTTTCTTGTGTGCTTTTATAACCACGCAACCAGAGCAGACAGGCAGGCCACGGACAGTCTTTGCTGCTTTTAGGGATACTACGTTTGTAGCTCATTTACCTAAATATTATCTCCCTTTGTACTGATTTGTGTGTGGATGAAAAGTTGGTAGCTTTCAGACGCAGGTCGTTTACATCCCTTCTAAACCATCAAAGTACAGCATAAAGATCCAGTGGAACTGTGACACAGAAACTCTTTGTTATCATAAAAATGACTGAAAATCATAAAGAATGATATAAGAACATTTTAGAATATCTATCGCATATAAAGGAAATGGTATAGGTATGATAAACCCAAATAGAGCCAATAAAAAAAAGCATTAAATGGGGTCATAAATGATCCCACTCTCAATTTTAGTGCAGTATGTGCAATACTTCCAGTGCTTTAGCCACTGTCTTTTGTCCTAAACTGGTTCACAGTTTACTTGTCAGCTTTATGGATTAAACTGCTCTGATGTGAGTACAGAAGTGGGAAACAAATGCTCAGCTCAACGCAAACGATTTTTTGGTGTATAAATGGAATGCTAGGTTGCTGATTATGCAAATGCGTTAACGTAACAAAGCAATGAGACAGTTAGACCGTCTCCAACTGGATTATCTCTAATATTCTGATGTGCTTTCCCCTCCACTTTCAGCCAGAAGGAAACAGAACAAGATTTCGTGGGTGTATGCATGACAACATATCAGCACAACAGGAATGATAATCTCTGAGAAGTGACTCAGTGTGTTCCTGTAATTTCAGACATTTAATTACATTAGTTGAGGCTCCCAATCCTCCCCTGGCTAGTGCATTATTTGTGTTTATTTGTCTTATGTGAGTGCGGTCTATAAACAGCATGTACTGTCCGGACTGAAGAATCAAACCGTGATTGTTTTTTTTCTCTGATCACTGTCTTTTATTCACATCTCTGAAGTCAAAGGATCATTTTCTGCAGTTTTGAAAGTGCTGCTACAAGTTTTTCCATTATGGTCTGAAATAGTTTGTGATCAGTCTTTCCACGCTGATTTAACACACACTTCTGGAAATGTCTGTGTCCTAACAACATTTCATTTATATATTTTTTTCTCCTTAGGCCTCAGAGCAGTTGATTTCAGTGGTTTAAAGGCACTAAACTGTGCCGCGTCTATATTGAAATGCATCCTGAAGTTTGAACTGTTTACTGGTCTTAAAGGAGGCAGAAAACTGACCTGGTCCTCATCTGATCACTTCCTCAAAGCACCATCATGTTTTAAATCCAAAACAAATAACCTCAACTTTGGCTCCATGTACAACTTGGGTTACACCTTAACTGTTTGAATGCTAAGGCACACTCACTGGCCACTGTATTAGGTGCGCCTTACTTGAATTTGAGTACAATGAACTCATTGTCATGTTCAAAAAACCAGTTTGAGATGATTTGAGCTTTGTCACATGGTGCATTATCCTGCTGGAAGCAGCCATCAGAAGATGGTCAACTGTTGCTGCCAACAAATGGACACGATCAGCCACCCGAGCTGTGGTGTTTAAGCAATGCTCAGTTGATACTAAACGGCCCAAAATGTGCCAAGAAAATATCCTACACATCATTACACCACCACTAGCAGTGCTTTCCCTGCTTTCATGTTATTTACTCCAAATTCTGACTCTATCATCTGAATGTCGCAGCAAAAACTCATCAGACGAGGCAACATTTTTCTAATCTTTTATTGTCTAATTTTGGTGACCCCGTGTTAACTGTGGCCTCAATTTCCTGCTCTTAGCTGATAGGAGTGGCACCCAGTGTGGTCTTCTGCTGCTGCTGCAGTAGTCCATCTGTTTCAAAGTTTGACATGTTGTGTATTCAGAGGTGCTTTTCTGCATACCTTAAGTGGTTATTTGTGTTATTGTTACCTTCCTATCAGCTTAAAGCAGTCCGTTTATTTTTGTCCAACATCAACGAGTCATTTTTCACCCGGAGAACTTCCTCTCACTGGATATTTATTCTTTTTCGGACCATCCTCTGTAAACTCTAGAGATGATTATATGGGAAATCCCAGTAGATCAGTAGCAAGTACTCAGACCAGCCCGTCTGCCTCCAACAATCACACTGTGTTCAAAGTAATTTCAATCCCCTCTCTTCCCCGTTCTGATGCTTGGTTTGAACGTCTCGATGATCTTCATGCTTAAATGCACTGAGTTGCTGCCATGTGATGCTGACAAATAGTTAAAAAGGTATAGTAAATAATGTGGCCGGTAAGTGCATGTTGCCTTTTTCAGGATTGAACTGAAGTCCAAACTTTGTAATTCTGGGACCAACTGCATGAGCTGTGCATTTATTCACATTTGGGCAAAAACATATGAGCGCTCAGACCAGTGTTAAGTGCACCGATGGAAAGAGATGTAGATTAGGCTGCAGATGCAGTTTAAAAAATCATTAAAATATTTTTGATTGATATGGGACTGGAGTGAATTGCAGCCTATATGAAAAAAAAAATGTTGACACAGTGGAGCATGCTGCATACTTTTTAAAACCACCCTTGAATTCTGTGTGGGTCCCACCTCACTCTTGCATGATAGGTTTTGGGTGGAGTATCCCTTGATATTAATTTCTGTATGTCATCAGTGCAGCAAGTACTGCTGTGATGCTATCAGCCACATATCTCTGTAGGGAAGCTAGTAACACGTCTAAAGAAGGATGTCAAGAATTAAATAAAAGACACAATTTATACTGTATTGACGCATTTATACTGCATTAAACTGTATCGATGCGTAGCATTTTTTGCTTTTACAAACCCATCCATAGTGACCCCCCCCCTCCCCTCTTTCTTGGCTGTTGTTACAGTGAATCCTTCTGCACCACATGTGCCACAGAGTTGTCGCAATGCTGATAGCAACCAATCACAAGCTCCCCCATGTAGTTTTTTTTTTTTTTTTTTCACCCGCTGCCTTCCCCTCTCC
>VUQJ01044818.1:27631-44372 GCA_015108635.1 Andinoacara biseriatus | reverse complement strand
AAAAAGCAGTTTTCATTCCATTAAACAGACTGTGACTGAAAGAGAACAGCAGGATAGTATGTTGAACAGTGCTGAAGACCTGACTATAACCCACCCTTTATTTTTGTTTTATTTAACAGCGGCTTGGGTTTCAGTCATGGTTCACTTTGCATTTTATTTTCCTTCTTTGGTCAAACGTAATCAGAAGATGAGGGAGGAGAACAGATAGCTTTAGAAAAGTGCACTTTGCACATTCTCTCTGCCACACTGATATCAAGTTGCACATAGTTCTCTGAAAGAGAAAAGAGATAAATAATAAACGTCGCCATGTCTGAAAGAGCCCAACATTAACTGAAGTCCCCGTCCACTTTGGTAACAGTACAGCAGGCTCACACATAGTTACATTAAACATACAGTACTGTGCAAAATTCTTGAGTTCTTCTTTTCTATTTTGCTGACATGAGATGACAGCACATAAGAAAAAAAATCTGGGTTTAAGCATTCCCGACTAAACTGAGTCTAGCCAGGGATGCTTTTACTGCATTGGCAGTGTGTTTGAGATAATTGTCATGCTGAAAAATGAAAGTTTTGCCATTCAGATGCTGCTCAGACAGTAATGTATCAAAATCAGATGGCCCTGTGTTTATAATACCATCAATTTTGACAAGATCAGCAACACCACTGGCCAAAATGCAGCCCCCAAACCACGACAAAGCATCCGCCACGTTTTACAGACAGCTGTAAACACCCACTGCTGACGTCCTTTGTACATGTTGATTTGAAATGTTTTAAGGATCTCAAGTTTTTTGGCTAATGGCTCTTTGGGTATCACCCTGTTGGAGCAAAAATACAATTTTATGCCTGTCAGACTGGGTTACTGTTGCCATTTTTCATAGATTCAACTAAAGAGATAGAAGCAAATTGTGTTTTTGGCGAAAAGCTGTCAGTAATAAAGTGTCTAAAGATACATTTTAAAATTGATTCTTTGTTAAGTTTTCTTTTATGCGTAGACACAACACTGGTTCATCCCTTGAGTTATGAGCCTTTTTATTCTTGAATGACACAAAGGTCAGGGACGAGCCAACGTCCAAAGAAAAGCTTCAGAAAACCTGAAGAACTATTGCTCAAGACCACTTTTTAAAAAAAAAATTACAAGAAAGTCCTTCTCCTTGGAAGCAAAATATGAAGAAATGGGGGGGGGGGACTTTTGCACAGTACGTATACAACAAAATAACACACAAAGCCAACTTGAACACAAATTTGACTGGATGCATTGCCTTGTGCTGTCTTGCATAATAATGATAACAACAAAGTGGCAGCTTACAGAACAGGATCTGTACAAACACATAAAGCAACACATTCCCACAACATCTGATACACTAATAATGATTTGAAGCCACCAGCTGTTTTTAACACTTCACAGCTGTCCACTTGAAGTGTAATGTGTCATAGACAGATACAGCTATAAAAAGGCAGAGAGGGGGGGAATTACAAGTTGCTACTGTACACATGGATCTGATAACTGCGCCTGATGATTCCAGGCACTCTATCTATGGATTAGCAGAAATAGTCACAATGTTTCCTTTCATGCCATTATCAGTAATCACTTCCAGTGTTTTCATTTGGACAAGTGTAAATATATGGCCCCTTAAAATACATTTTAATGAGCTATGGCAATTTTTCCTTGACAAATAAAGCTGCTACTTTCATAATGCTGTGGATGCTCTGTAATCCAGTTTTGCTTCTAACTCCTACAAAGTTTACTGAAATGGTTACAACTCTGTTCAGGCAGGTGCAGCGAGGTTCTTTCTGCACAAAAGTTTAACGTATCACTAGGCTTGTTTTTAGGAATAAAGAATCTGAAAAGGCCTGGATGAAGGAATCATTAATTCCTTCCTTACTTTTACACGCATCATTTTTCACGGCACCACCAACATCACACTTCTCATGACTGAGATGCATGTTTAATGCCTGTACATTTCATGTCTAAACACTGGAAAGCAGGCTTCACAATACCAAACATACATGCAGATTCTGGTAACCCTTCAAATTCAAATGGTTTCCATCTTTTTGCCATCCCCCCACCCTGTGCCTTTTTCTTCTTCTCCTCTCCTCCTCCATCTGGCTCGCTGGCAGTAAGGATGGAGGGAGTCTGGGTGTCTTATTGTTTGTCATGAAAATCAGGTTTCGGCAGATTAATGGAGAGATTCGGGAGGAAAAACAATCAAAGAATCTCAAAGAAAGTATAAAAGAAAGGGGGGTAACAGACCTGATTGTTCTTTTGTCAGTCTTTGTCTGCGTGTGTGTGTGTGTGTGTGTGTGTGTGTGACCATAGTGTATAACCACACACACTTGTGTGGTAACTGTGATATGTGCTGGCATGTGTCCTAATGTTATTTGAATTCTTGCTTATGCTTGACATTTGGCTTGTGTGGGAGGAAAATGGTGAAAGCAGATATTCATTTCTGTACAAAAGAAAGGAACACCCTGTCGATATAGATAGAAAGGAAATGAGTGTCAATGTGATATTTGCAATCAAAAGTAAATATCAGTACCTACAGACTGACGTGGATAGATTATCTTGTTTGGTGGATGCATAAGTGACTATTTTTGATAAAGTGGAAAGCAGAGAATGAAAAAGTGCATATTTCCCAGCGCTGCTCTCTTTTGCCTCCCTCTGAGATGTTGGGTGAGGCGGAGATGATGAGCAAATCTTCCCAAGGGGATTATAAACTATTCATGTTGTTTGATCCATATTATAATATGATTTCATCTTTTCTTATTTTCATCTTATTAGTTCATGAATAAGCATTCGCTGTAGATGGGATGTCCTCTACATTTTAAGAATGACAAAAAAGATTTTCCATGAATTCTTCAGTGTTAATTGGTCTCCATGTATTGTCTTGTGTTGGTTCTGGTGAGATTTTTTTTAATCAAGTAATGGGCCTATTTTATTCTCTCTGTTAACTGATTTGTTATTTGCTAATTTGATGTCAAAAAGTCAATTACAATCTCTTAATGTACCCATCCTCTTTGTTCTGTCTGAAATAGTCCAGTTTTAGTTTGATGAGTAAATTTACATAAATGTAGGGACTAAGCATCTTGATTGTTTTTGCTGTCCCAGACCCACGCTGTTGCTTTTAGTCTGGTGTAATATACGTTTATTAGGACTGGACTGAGATCAGGTTATTAACTCAGCCAGTAAAGGTTATATTACATCTTGTTGCTGAAAAGCTGTTAAATGATGAAATTTTTTCTGGTGAGTTGTGATGCATTTTGTGAAATCTGAACACACAGTCTCCTCCTGTGCAACATTCTTCCTGTTTCTGCCTTCAGCACTGAAATCCTCACTGAATGCCAGGGTGCCTGTTCCACTGAGAGTCATGCATACCCAGGTCATAAGAGCAGCACTACCACTGTTGGCAGATGAGGCGGTTTCCTTTGGATCATGAGCTGTTCTGTATTTCTGCACACTGTCCACTTGTCATCATTTTTGATGGATTTTGAGTGGTTTTTCATTACTCTGTTATCCCCCAACTCAGTTTCTTCTTGGATATTTCATGTGCACTGCATCCTCAAGACAGTTCTCGACTTCCTGTGCAGTTATTAGGGGGCTTCTCTTCACCATGCAAACTATTTTCAGTCATCCATGAGTCCTGTGCTTCTCAGTCTGTGAACGAATTTAGCAGTTTTATCATTCACACCTATATTAATATTTGCAAATGGGGTTAGGTTAGGGTCAGCTAAACCTGACTGTGCACTAAATTTTCTTAAGCCTCTTATAATTAATTCAATTTTGTAGAACGAGTAGACACAATCTACTGGGTCTTGCTCTATTGTTATTTTATAGTTTTGTGAAAAGGTTTAAAAATCTTACAGAGCTGCTCAGCCTCCAATATTTTTTGCTCCATTTCGCAGTTTTTTTGTACTATTCAGAATGTGCAAAGAGCATATTTATCTGAAAAAAAATGGTAATTTATGTACTGTCTACATTCCTCGGTGGCTCAAGGTGGCTTCTGCCTGTGCATACGCTGCCCAATGACCAAAAGTTGTGAAAGTGGCCAGTGTGTACACACAGCATTCTAGAGATTATAAAAACAATGTGTATGAATGTGTGTGTGCGGAATTTAAATACAAAATGTTTAAGTCATGAAACTACTAGGAATAGGCATTTTAAGCAAAAGCACTTTTTTTTTTCTGTGAACTATTCAACCAGTCTTCAGTGATCGTGCACCACAGCTATGGTCACTAGTTCTGAATGAGGGGTTCACTTAATACTGCCTGTCTACTGTCTACATTTAGCAGATATTCTATAATCATATCTATGTCGTAAATTACTATCACTTGTTGAGGAAAACAGACAAAGAATTAACATTGTATTTAATAAATCAGTAATGTGCCTCATATTCAACACAAACACGGGTATTGTGCCTTAACAGTTTTTTCCCTACTCATTCTCTAATAAGAAAGAATTTCTACACACATTTATGACAAAAAAAATAATCTGCCAATTAATGATGGCTTTCTCTTTATGTAATCCTCTCATTCATTAGTTTAGAGTTAAATGATGGTGGGAACAGAGAGTAATGCTGTAATACAGAAGTATTTTGCCAACTTGACTGCTGCCTAATTAATTCCTCCACATATTTGTGCTGTAGAAAGGATAATTATGTGTTTGGTTTGCTGAAACCTTGGCTATGGGAGTTAAGGGAGTGGAAGAGTCTGAATGTAGAGTAACACGATCTACTGGACTGCATTAGCAACATAACACTCATTTCCAATGTTAGCCTTAGTTTTCCCCTTTATCGTTCAGATTTCATTGTATCTAAAACCATTTTCCTTTGCCAAATCGAGTCTGATGAATATGCTTGTCTTCCATTTAACCTCCCACTTTTAAAACTCTCTTTTTGTCCTATTCCCCAATTTGCATACATTATTGGCACTGTTGATTAGAAGATGATAAAAAATGTCTGCAATGTTCCCTTCTGCTTTTCAGCTACAAAGTGGTGCCTGCATTACAGCCTCGTCTCACTTCCTCATTCGAAGTGCTGTCTTCTTTTCATCTCTCTTCTCATTCATTGCAGGTGAATAAAGTTTTGTTGATAATAGAAAGACTGCAAGTGTACAGAAAATGATTAGGCCCACCGAAAAATAAATAAATAGCCACAGCCAAACACAAACACGCACAAAGCCAAAGCCAAATTCAAGTGCTTTAATCCTAGCTACGGTGGCTGCTGCAGGACAAACAGCTCATTCGTCTTTAGTGAGTATAGGCTGTCAGTTTGCTGTTAACCTCAACTGTCATTAAGTTGGGTGTCCATGTCAATTTACTCTAGAGGAGACTGTGAAACTTAGTTAAAGGAGTCCAATATCAGTTGATAAGTCAGTGAAGCTTAAATTGTCCTTTTTCCTCTTCTTTCCCCTTACGTTTGCTTTCTGTAGCCCCTCAAAATCAAGCACGAACAGCACTTTTGTGAGATCGTGCATGCACATTGTGAACAAAACTGGCCGTGCTCGGTGGTAGATTGCAAATTGCTGTGAAATAACACTATAGTGCAGAGCTCTAGTGAGAGGGGGGAAAAAAATCATTCTGCTCTCAGCAGCGGGGCGGGGTGCGCACCTGCTTGCTAATTGCAGTGATAGACGAGTTCTGATAGCGAACCGGTGAAATTCTCAGCTCGGCACAAGACGACCCCAGCATGGCGCAGCACCAAGCGATCAACCCCTGGCTAGAACCCTCGATTAAGAACATGTGCTACAGTTTATACATCTTTTTGTCATCAGTTCAGTTACAGTGCAGCTTTTGTTGTCGATCAGCCAAAAGCATTCTTGACAGTCGTGAGGTCTAAGATTAGCCTGGTAGCATGTGTCTTAAATAATACAGTAAAAATACAGAGTGTTACGGTTGCAAACGTTACACAAGATTGAAGTCAGATAAAATAATTTTTCATGCAATTGCAGAGTCTCCAAGACCAATAGCAAATGACCATGGTAAGGTGAAGGATACATGCAAGCCATATATATTCCATACCCTTGTTGTTGTGGTAATTTGTACCTTCTTTGAAGATAATACAAAATTTTCAGGTTTAATGTGACCAGTATAATGTCTACTGTGAACAAACTTTCCATGCTGTGTGAGGTTTTCTCAGGGAACAGCTGACGTTGTCAAATTGCATGCATATTCCTGCCTGCCTGCTTCAATCTGAAAAGACCCACTGTGTGTGGGCGTGTTTGTCAGTCAGACTTCCCAGTCTTCTCTTTTACACTTCGCGCTCTCTCATCCTTTCATCTGCTGTCAACAACCTCTATAGCAACCATTTTTTCTGCTGCCTTCTAATGGCCAATAAGGGGGATGTGTAAAAATAGCCAAATGACCTCTTAAAACAATTGACACTTGTAGTACAGTTTTGGTTGAAACAGTATAATTTTATTCTTTATGTGTTAACCCTGTCAGAACCCAACCTGAGCTCCACCCCTAACCATATACTTTGGAAGAAAAAAAAAGTAAAACGGGCTTTAATGAAGCCAATCTTAGAAATTTTTAATATGTCTCAGTAAAAAAAAAAAAAATCTTCAAATTACTTTATGAAAACAATTTCTAGAGGGTTAAAGAAGCACATCCAAAAATGTCCTTTCTTTTATTTTACTGTAATAGTGAAGACATATTGGGCTAATGTTAGACTTTACAACTGTTAAAAATGCTTTTAGCTGATAGACAAAAGCCGCGCTGTAACTGAACTGATAACAAAAAGTTGTATAAAGTGGCAGAATGAGTCAAGCCCATAAATTTCCCTGCAGAGACTCAGCGTTTGAGCCAAATGCCATTGTTGTCTAATCATTTTTAAACTGTACAAAAATATTTTGACACAAGAAGAAAAAATATTAAGACCATCTTTTTGCATCTTTGGTTTGTCATTTTAATACTTATTTCAGTACAACACAGACACACTGGAGAAGGTTCAGGATCTTCTACCATTGGGTTTTCTGCCATAAAGGCTTTCCCACATGTAATTAACAATTTGAAAGGCCTTATTTTAACCTAACCCATGAGACAGTTCTAACCAATTAATTTGATTACCCAAACCAAATGAACGTGGGATTTAAAGTACAAAAGAAAGAAAGAAAGAAAGAAAGAAAGAAAGAAAATCAATCAGAAATGAATTAAATATTGAGGTATTGTTGTTGCTCTTTATACCACCTGGTGGGGATGAACAATATGATAATGATGAAAACTTATTCAGGAAAAACTTTTGTTTTTTTCCTCCTGGCCATTTTTTTCCACATCTGTGTCACAATTGCATGAAATGAACACACAAAAACATCCTGGAAAAAAATGGGCAAAATAAAACCTCATCATCCACAGCACTGTAATTTTGCCTTACCCATTCCGCTGATGAAAAAAGAGAAGAATTCAGGCAAAATATCCTACCAAAATATTTTTTTCATCTGTTATTAACATCATCAAGTCAAAGTCTTTGAGAATGATCTACCAATTATTTTCTCATATGTTTTTAGGGCTTCCATTATGCATCAGAACGCACTCTGAAAATGCTCCACAGTATCCTGGTTTGATTGAGGATAATAACAGCAGGCTCCACAACACAAAACAGGAACAGTAATGCTGTCACAAAAGTATGAAGTCAGAACTTAAAGCTATGAAGTAAGGCTTGGTGTGTCAGCCAACACAAAATAAATATAATACTGCAATAATAATATGAAGAGACCCTGATTACATCTGCTCAACTATGTACATACTAGTTAGCTAAATTAAACTTCTGGACAAAAACCTTGGACGCCGTTCCTGGAATCTGCTGGAGCCATTCTCCCAGTTTATGTGTCACGGCGCCAAGTGTTCCGATTGCCACGGGGACCACTGTTACCTTCATTTCCCACATCCTCTCTAGTTTTTCTTTCAGCCCTTGGCACTCAAACTAATTTTGTTCCTTCTTCCTGATGTTTCCATCAGGTGTTACTACACCAGCCACTTCAGCCTTCTTCCTCTGCTTGTCCACCACTACTATGTCCGGTTGGTTAGCCATCACCAATTTGGCTGTCTGTATCTGCAAGTCCCACAGGATCTTAGCTTGGTCATTCTCAACCACCCTTGTGGGTGTATCCCATTTTGACCCTGGGACATCCAGGTCATACTCAGTATAGATGTTTCTGTATACTATGCCAGCCACTTGGTTATGGTGCTCCATGTACAGTATGCCCTGCCTGCTAGCATCATGCATCCTGCTGTTATGTGCTGGATTGTCTCAGGGGCATCTCTGCGCAGCCTACTCCTGGGGTCTTGCCTGGTGTGGTAGAGTCCAGCCTCTATCGATCTTGTGCTTAGAGCTTGTTCCTGTGCTGCCATGATTAGTGCCTCTGTGCTATCTTTCAGCCCAGCTTTGTCCAGCCAAAGATTTTCAGTTTCAGCCACTTCTTCCATATATAATCCATTTGCTGCTTTACAATCAAAATTATGATGGGAGCTTTTACCCACCAGGTCACGCTACCTGATGTTAATGCAGGATGGTCACAAACAGGGAGTAACAGTTGCACAATACATTCTATGAAAATTAAGAATGATAATTCTGGATACACTGTATTCTTGAAAAGAAGTGTAGATGCCAAAAAAATTAATGAATTTAGATTTTACTATTTTACTTTTGACAAATTCAAATATCTATATCTAGTTTTGCTACCTGAAGAGGTTCATTTTTTAAATCAAATTACTTACATGTTGTGATGTTTAAAAAATAAAAAAAAAGAGAAAGGCAATAAGTGCTAGTAAAGTTTTAACAATTTATGTCTTTAGGCAAAATATTAAATAATTGATGCTGAAAACACCAATATCCTTGAGACAATAAAATATCTCTGTTTCCTTTTAAAACAGCAAAACCCACTGGAACAAACAGGTTACCAGGGTAACAGCTGAGTGCTCACAATGCCCTCTTCATCTGCTACTTTTTAAAAATTCTTTTACAAAGGGCCTCACAATGGCACAACTTGAAAACAATAAATTTTGGCTGACGTTCAGTCAAACATTTGTTTAAAATTTGAGCCACAATATTAAGTTACAAGTAAAATTATAAACACAGATGAAAGAATTTGGTACAAATTAAATATATTCTACAATAATACTACAAATATATAGTAAGGCAGCAGCGCTGCATAGGAAATCTGCTTTGAGGAGCATATTGACTGTAGTGTCCAAAAATACTGGGATCCCAGAGACACAAAAGAGGTTCAATGGCACATTCAGAGCACTCTAACAGACTGACACGTCAGAATTGCCAGGCACACCAACTCACACACCAACCAGAGTGTCTGAGCAAAAAAGTGGATTGTGTGTTTGTTTTGTGTTTCACATTTGATCTGACTTTAATATAATCCAGTATTTGATATTTGACCTATGGCTCAGATCAATAGTTTCTCCTGACCTGCTCCTTCTACTACAAATTTGACAAAAAAAAAAGACAGGTAGCACATATTAGACCTTAAGATTCAGTGTTGCCTTTTTGTGTGCAGACTACTGCATAATATGAGGCATGAAATGTGGAGAAAATGTCATATTTCAAGTCAGGATTTAACCTTCAAATCTTCTTATAGATGGGTATAGATTTAGTTGTAAGACTTTGCTATGTATTCCAAAAATTACCTTGGTCAGAGGTAATTTTGTAAGCTTTAATTCCCATTTGCAGACCAGAGTTTCCCACCTGCTCTGTGGAGTTGTGTAAACAAACCTGTCAAAAAGTTTTGAGGCTTCTGCAGCACTATCCCCTGATATTACAGTGGACAAATATAACTTGACCCTCCTCCCCTTACATCCTCATAAGAGTAGCAGCAACCTCTGAGCCAAAGGCTTGGGCTTTAATTTTTTTATTTATTTTTTGCCCTTCGTGCTACTTGCTGTTTATTACTTGCTGTTGTGGCCAGTCCCTTTACGGGTAGAGTCATTAATTTATTTGAGTTACAGAAGCAATCTTTTTTTATTTTTTATTTTTTTCAAACACAAGAGAGAGACTGGTAGCTGGAACTGGACTACCACGTTAGACTTTACAGTTCTTGATGCCTCATTATACAGTAGCTCCATTTGCTTTAGTTTTAAGTGTAAATCTCTTAAGAGGTGAGCTGTAGCCTGATTTATATCATCTTGACCAACACAATACGTCAGTACGACTTAAGTCCCTGCACTGAAATACCCCGTTAGGAAAGGAAGTATCAATGAATTAAAGTTGCATTTTTGTGTTGCAGCTGTTGGTGGAACTTGTTTTATTTATACACTTACGCTGTCAGTTAGTTTAGTATAGAGGTCCTCAGCTACAGGGTCAGCCACCATCAAAAGTTTGCAAGATAATCTGCCTGTCTGCAGAGCAGTATGACATAGCATGAAAAACGAATAAAGAAAAACACCCAATATTTGAGTTTTTCTTTCTGCTGTGGCCTTGTGTGAACTACTGCAGAGGCACTACACAGTTAAAAAGTCACTTTTTTTTGTTTGTTTTAACAGTTGCTTTACTGTCCTGTGTATTATCTTGTGTCTTTTTCAAGCCTCGTGTGTTGTTTTGAAGTTACTACATGCTGATAAGCTGCCAACCTGGCACCCCCTGACTGTGTTTCATTTGTTTTCCGTGTTTTTCTCCTTTTCTCTCTTCCACCCTCACCTGGGATTCATTTGTTTTTCTGTAAAAAGCAATGAGGACTAGAGGAAGCCGTCACAGGTGGCTGCGGTGGTAACAGAAGGCTGGGATTAGATTTCACACCCCATGTGCGTGTTTGTGTTTGTATAGAAAGTTATATTTTAGTGTGATGAGAGAATATAGAACATCTAAGTGACTGTCTCAGGTAGAGTTTATTTCTGACTGTAAATCTGAATAACACAGGTTGTGTCCTCATGTGGTCAGGTCTTTTATCTCTCTCTCTGTTTAGACATGTGCATTGTATTGCTTAAGAAGACATTTCATGTTTAAAGTTCTTTTGAGACCAGTCTTACAGAGAGTTCATCTTTAGCTCATCAGTGATGCTTTCTCTACTGACCAGCTGCAATTTCTAGTGTAACTGTGTAATCCCTCCTCTTGCCTAGGAAAGGATTTGATGATGCTCACTTGGCCAACAATTGACTCACCCTGCTATGGAGCAAAATAGGGAAAGAAAAAAAAGGGCTGTGTTGTCTCTCTGTCTATTTGTGTGTGTTTCGGTGCATGAATGTTTACAGCTTTCTGAATCATTGCCCAACAAAAGGACCTCTGGCACAAGTAGCTGCGTCGTGCCTGTCCAAAACAATTTGGGTCATACCCAGAGAAACAGATACGAGGGGGTTCTGAGAATTATACAGAGCCATGATCCACAATTTGATGTCTACAGAGAATTAGGGGTAAGAGAATGAAAGGCAGGGATGTAAGTCTGAGGATGAAAAAGTACATGGAATAAACTGGAGATGTAGTTAAGGGTTTTACAGCATAGCAAAGAGGGGGATGAGAAAGAATACTTAAAGTCATGGGAGACAGAGACTGAGACAAAGAAAGGGCCAAAGAGGGTCAATAAAGTGAAAGGCAAATAAGAGGGAGGATGATATCGTTAGCCTAATAGCATAATTGCCTAAGTCATATTTTGGCCAAAATTGAGATATCTATCTGAATGAATCTACACTGTTAGCAGAGTAGAATTAGGCAGGTATCTCAAAATGTGCCAAAATATGACTTAGGCAATTATGCTATTAGGCTGACGATATGCTTGTGCGATCACTCAGTTCTTAAAAGAACTGAGCGTATACAACAAAAGTGGGAGAAAAGCTGGAGTGAATGCAAGGTTTTAAAGAAAAAGTGAAAATATACTCTATAGCATAATCACTGGAGCCGCAGGAGGAATGAAACATAACCAAGAGAGAAAAGCAGGAAAAAAAAGTTTCTCACATCAGGATTCATAAAGTGAGAAAAGTATCCAACATTTTAGAGATACAGTGTTGTCACGGGGCAGCAGCATCACCAAGGGTGTACTCTAATATACAGTAAGACATGAAGTCATTTAAAATACCCCGAGGGCTGTGTATTTCATTTATTCATTTTTCATTTTACACAAATGAGATGAGACTGCACAAAAACAAGACTATGCGTTGATTTTATGTCCCCCGTGGGCCCATTTTCTGATGACACAGGTTTAAGAGTCAAACCATTATAGAAACGTAAACCATTCGTTGGCTCTGCTCCACATAAAAATTTACACTGGACGGGAATCTGATTCCGCTTCCAAAATTATTACTGCAATTTTTAATATGAGGGCCGCAGTTTTCGTTTGAATTTTCTTGAGTTGTATATCTGCAAAATGCAAAAGAAAGACAAAAGACTCACTCCTCATCGTCAGGCAACTATGGGAGGATTCACAAGTTGAGCTACTTTAATAGCAGGATTGCACATTGCAGTACTTACAGTACATTAGTATTATGTTGAGATTACAGACCATTTTCTAGCCTTGGCCAAAAGCTCACAGTTTTACACAGGGATAAATCTCCTCTACTTGTTGTTTCTAAGAAATAAATAGTTTTATTTTAGATATGGAATGGGGTTTTTTTTTTCATGCACATCTATAATTTTATCACTTGTCTTGCATATGTGATCATTGTGTCAAGCTGCACTTGAACTTTGCCAGTCGAATCTCAAATGCCTCCTTTTGGAATATTAATACGTTTTCCATCAGGCGTGACAAAATTTTGTCTTCTAGATTGACTGTGCAACGCCAAGAGTGCTCTGCGGGAATGATTTTGACCTGCATGAAAGCAAAAGAAGGGAAGACGAGCAGAGATGGACTGATGGAGAGAGAGGGAGAAAAATCTTCTTAATTGGCAGTCAGTCCTTGTCAATGTCAAATGTTTGAAGGACTGACTGATTTGTTCAGTGGTGAAAGAGACAGCTTAGAACTGGGATCACAAATATTAAACAGGTTTGAAGGAGTCAGGAGAACTGTTTTTGAAAATGAATTGGATGGTGATTAATTAGCTCTCTGCAGGCAGAGTATGTGGACAACAGACTAAAGATCCGAAAAGTAAACCCAGTGTGTAAGCACCTGTAACCCGCACCCGCACTCAAGGTTTCAAAACATCAGTCAATAATGTAACTATGGCTACATCTAGCATTTATATACAGTCTGTGGTGCAGAAACAGTTTGCTCATTTTGGACCTAAAAGCTCCAGTTCTTTTCTTTACTTAACTGGTTTGGTTTATCTCTTTTAAATATTGGGAAGAGGTCAGTAGATCCACAATAATGACACCAAATCCTGCGCCCGCAGTGGGATTGGCAGTGAAAGCATATTGCACATGCAATCACACATAAAGTAGTATAACTACGTATGAAATATGACCACAAGTCACACTTTGTGCACATAATCCTGTCAGCAAAGCTTAGAGATAATAAAATGTAAAAAATCAGTAGATTCTGTAGTTGTTCCCTGTGGAGCCAGAGTGTAATTAGCTTTCATGGCTGCAACTTTCCTTTGAGAAAACTTTGATAAGGGTAATCTATTTCCTCCCACTCTGAGGCAGCCCTGTGCCCACCACTGTAGCCAGCTGCAGAGTTTCCTCTGTTACTGTAGGAAGAGGAAGCCCTGTATCTTAACAGGCTCGCAGTGATGACAAAGGACGTGTTCTCGCTTTTATTTTGGATCATCCACCAAAACAGAAAGTGACACATTTCGTGTTGCCTTGTTATAAAAGGACATAAGTTTAAAGGCATTAAGCCTGGAACACATTAATAACTTGAGTGCTTTAGTGACCTGTCATCCTTCATTAGCAGCAGCACCAAAAAAAAATAAAGAGTATTCTTGTGATTCACAGTAAATGTGCTCAAGGACATGATCACATGCAGCTTTTTTAGACAAGGTTGGAATCAAGAAAAGAAAAGTATCTTGTTAGCAATAACAACAAATGGTTACCAACATTGCAAGACAGGGTTGACAAATAGTTTATAGTTCTTAGGTTTATTTCACATAATATCACATAACTTTGGTTGTCCTGTGCGACTGAATGTTGAGAATCAGCATTTGAACCAAAACACACTGGTTTGGTTTAATTCAGCAAAAGCAAATAATCCAAGTCCAAACAAGTTCTTCACTTTGTCCCATGTTAGTTTATATTTTGCTCTTATTCCTACGTATATTAATGTGACTTCCATCCCCCAGTTTGGCAATGCAAATGCATTCAGGAGGGTAATATATTAGCAAACTAAAAATCAAAGATTTCTCTTGCCAGAAATGAAGCTGATGGGGGGGGGGAGGGGGGGTGTGCTCTTGAAGGTGTATGAAGAGGTGACAAAAGGGAAAGATGCACTGTTTTGCTCCAGTGTAGTAAATGGTGTCAAACATGCCTCTCTAGGGTGCTATTGTTTCTCTGGTGAGAAACTCCTCCCGAGAAAGACTCTCCTAACTGCCCAAGTCAAGAAACCTTGGTGACCTTGCGTGTTGCCTCTTCACCGCTACCCTGGAGGGAGGCCTGGCAGTTTTCGATGCTGTGCTGCATTGCAGTGCACCTCTCTTTCTGTTGTGTCCACACAGAGGGCTGCAGTAAGAAGATAACTTCTCTCTTTCATTACTTATTGGTAACACTAAACTGTTTTCTCCTCCGTTGTGTCCTCCCGTGGAATATCAGCTCAAACATTTGGGGATCTTTGAACCCTGAATACCAGGCAGACTGCAGTGCTATTAAAGCTTCTTAAGTATTTTCTATATTTTTGCTGAATGCCATAAGGGAGATCTTTGCCTATTCACCACTAGCCTTCTTGTCCTTGACCACAGATGCACTGTCTGCTTTACTGTCTGTGCCTTGTCTGTCTTGCTAGTGCACTAGATTATGCCATACTAAGTTAAAATTAAGCAAGCTTGAATTTCTCACTCAGTAATTCACTGATTCATGGGCCTGCAGCACCATGGAAAGCAGTCCTCTACCCGTAGTTCCCTGCTTGCTGAGAATGTTAAATATACAGTTACCTCTAGCAGCAAATGAACTTAAATTAGCACAAAGTCTAGAAGCTCAAAGAACACACTTAGCTCTGTACAAAGGTAAATAAAATCAAGCTCCCAGCATCTCAAAAACTGGATGATCAATTGTAATCTTTGTTTAATTGTTTAGTTTAATTAGATGATTGAGTAACTGGCAACTTTCAGCTCCATGGACAGCTGCCTCACACACAGCTTTTACCAGTCTCACAGTGCTTCTATGAGGTTGGGATTTAAATGTTTTGAAAATACTATAACATAAATGTAAAAGAGAAGTTAATGATTAAAATCCAATAACTCGTTATCTAACTCAGGATTTGCTCCTCATTTGCCTTGATAATACAGTAAGTGTATTGTTTGTTGGGGCTAAACAGCTTTCATAACTTTTAATTTCTTAATTTTCCCCTTCTCATTTTTGAGGCCAAAACCTACTTTTCATCTCCACAAAGAAATTTGCTTTTCCGATGTTTGTCAAGGCATTTTAAAGCCTTGATAAACCCACTTTTCCACTCAGATTTTGAGGTAAGTGACAACAAGAGACATCCATAATTTTGCTTTGAAAAAAATAATGTGTAATAGTGCCTGCATTACAGAGCAAAATATGAGCGCTGACTGGAGGTTGTTTCTAAAAGAGTTTATGGTGATTTAATGTACTTACATGCTGAATATTATCTCATTATTAATTTGATGCTAAATTACTTGTGTTCTCATTGGGCATTTCAACAACATACGCATCATACTGGCACTAAAGTCTTGATGAGGAACTGATTAAGATATGTATATAGCATATAAAAATATCTATTGGGATGCTGAGACATTTATACACTCATCCAATTTGCTGGTATGTTTCATGCTCTATGAGTTTTCTCTTTTCATCCTATGTGGAACGTCAGAGGTGTAATTGGATTTATAAATGCCCCCAAGAGCCCCGAGCAGAGATGTGAATTGTTGTGTGATGGAAATGCCATATTTGCTAACATTTTTCACCTCGCACAGTGGGACAACTCAGGCAGGTAGCATCTCATAAGCTGATAGGGTTTATGATTATGGTCTGTGCTCAGGCAGACTGACAGATCCTTTCTCTG
Source organism: Andinoacara biseriatus (assembly GCA_015108635.1). Lineage (NCBI taxonomy): Eukaryota > Metazoa > Chordata > Actinopteri > Cichliformes > Cichlidae > Andinoacara > Andinoacara biseriatus. The sequence goes on along the minus strand of VUQJ01044818.1, from coordinate 28,337 downwards.
GAGTCACTCGAGTGAAACTGAGTTTTCATGCCGACGTTACAGACACAAAGCTCATTAAGAAACACACCACACTGCCTACTTTAAAACATCTTCTGCACACTTCCCCTTCTTATCTGTTTCTCTCTTGCCTCTAACATACCTACGCACACATGTACACACAGAAGCTTAATCTTGTTTCATCATTCTTGTTTTCCTTTTCTACACCATCTTTCTTTTTCTTTCACCATCTGTAGTTACTGTGTGGGAGCTGCATGACTGTAAACTTACTGCTGGGACACCCTGCTCCCCTTTGCTTTGTTTCATACTTTTTGATCTTTATTATTCAAAATTGGCTCTCCAACAGCTGCTCTTGTACTTTATCTCCCAGTCGCTCCTGCCTCTCGGACAACAGGGTTTAGGAGGGGGGAGAAAGGGAAGAAAATCAGAAGACTATCTGACTGAAGTAAGCCTTGGCTGTATCTTTTAAAAGTAGAGAGTGGTGACATTCTAGATAATTTGTTATAACAACACAATAACAATGAAAAACTGTCAAAATAGTGACTATGGCTGCATGTCTTTTATTTCCAAGCATTAAAATTGAGGATAAATCTGATAGTGAGGCATTACTACATCTTTTTAAAGCAAAGGGTTGATAAAAGCCTTTTCACATCTGTTGCTTAGAGTAACATTCATCAGTTGAACAATGTTTCTATTGTATTTGAAACAG
>VUQJ01044818.1:12566-22679 GCA_015108635.1 Andinoacara biseriatus | reverse complement strand
GTCCGTGGTGCTAAAAAGCGCTTCTCATCCTCCACGGGGACTGAAGAAAGAGTGCATTTCAGGTACCCGTGCAGTGCTTAGTTATGCAATTTAATTTTATTAACCATGCGGACACGAGTTTAAATTCCACAGCAAATGCGCATGACTGACATATAATTTGTGTTTGTAATGTACACCCAAAAACAGCGCTTTGGCATGCCTCCCAAACCCTGCCTGCCTGCCTGCGCTCTTCTGTGAACACAGAAAAAAATCCCCTGATGAAAATCAATGACACGGTTAGTGAGGGAGAGAGAGGTGGGGAGAGAGAGAGAGAGGAGGCGGTGTCTGATGACCGAGGAGGAGGAGAAAGCGCCCGGTCCCTATCCTCGCTGTTCGCTTTTGCCGTCAATTCCACAAGCAGTCAGGTTCTACCGGAGCGCCCGGGGCCGTGGACTTATTTTACCCCGGGAATCGAAAGTGGACACCAACGAACTATTCCAGGTAGGCAGCTCACTGTTTCTCGTCGCTGAGTGTACATTTCAAAAGAAATCTAAATTTGAAGTGATGTAAGAGAAAGCAGTTGAAAAAAACAAGACAAAGCTCCGTGGGGACAGCAGTTGTGTTGACGGCGCTAATTGCTTTTTAAATTAGCGGAGGGGAAGCTCCCGAGCTCCTGTTCCGCCGTGCTCCATCTGCCGCGGTAGCAACTCTCCAGTGTTTCTAATCGGATTAGAAAGAGGATCAGCAGTTTGATGAAATGATCACTCTGCACCCCATGCAGTCTATCAGCAGGGGTCCGTTTGTTGCTTTGTTGTGACATTCTGACCCACGATGCGTCACAGTGTGAGACTTCTGTGTTCTGTAAAGTGCTCCGTCTCACTTCATTCTGCTCTTCATACACTTTGCAGCATCCTTCGCTCCCATGTGTTTTCTCACTCGGAGCGGCTCTCCTCTTGTGTCTCTCCTTTTAGAAGATGTTCTTCTTTCTGCTACCTGTCGTGGCTCTTCTGCTGAGCAGAGAAACGGTGGTCTCCGCTAACAAAAATGAGAAATGGCTCGGAACCGTGGCTCAGTACAAGGACAGATCCTGGAACAGATTCAGAGATGTGAGTTACACTCAGAAACACAACATCTAGCCAAAAGGGGCGTTTGTGTTTATCTGTTTGGATTTGTGTGTGTAAGAGAGAGCACACTGCACCCTTGATACACCCTGTGAGTACTTGAGCACTTGCCAGCAGGCATAATCCACCTTGTAGAAACTCAGCAGGTTCAAACCCCGGCTGAAAGCCAATCAGACTTATTGACAGACATTGCACTTCTGTACATGATGGGGAAGAAATCCTGCCAGCTTTCACTTTGATTGACTAAACAATTTTGCCACTGAACTGCCTGTTTTCTTGGCATCATTGTCATGAAATGTCATAGTTTCATTCTGTTATATAGAGCTTATATTGACAGTAATTAATCACAGTTTAAGTTTGGACCAGACAACATGAGTCTGTTCTTATGTATTAGTCCAGTGGCATTTCACTGCATACTGAACACGTCGGCAATCATGTTTTATGTTTTGTCTACCAGAATATTCTGTTTACCTAAAACAGTATTAATTTTTAATGCAAACCTTATATAGCAGCAATTATATGTAGAGGTATGTGTGTTCTTCAGCTGCAAATCATTCTTTATCCATAACAGTGAATCAAAGGGCCATGTTTCTTTAAGGATATAAGGCAAATCCTGGATGGTATTGTCATTTCATGGCAGGATAAGCCATAAAAATCTGCAATCTTTGGTTTGAATCACATCTTCAACTCAGTCCTGAAACTGAATGTTTACAATGTGACCCAACAGCGTGAATTTAACATCCTTAAAGACGCTAAAGTGGATATTAAATTGTATCCAATGCGCCTCAACTATAACCTGCTGTGTTTCTACTGTATCGGTACTCTGTCTTGGTCTTCTATCAACCCTGCGTGATCCAACAGTTCAAAAGCATCATATTATTGGCTAAGTGCTTGGCCTCCATCTCTGTGTGTAACACAGCTGTTTGCTGTGGGAGTGCTAAATGGGTAAAGATACCTCTCAAGGTGTCTTTAATAATTTAACTGAGAATAAATCTGAATACCCAGACAAGTTTATGCATGACTTGTTCTTCAAATAATTAGGAAAAGCCCGTGTTCTTCTTTAAGTATTTTGAGAAACAAAAATTTTCCTCCAAGCCTTAGGTTTGGCCTCAGCTGAACTAGCGCAGATCATCAGGCTGATAGTGACAGCAGTGATGCCACACTCTTAACATCATAATGTCCTTTTCTGCATTCCCCAGAGATTTCAGCAGACAGAGGGGCAACTTTGGCCTTATTAGAACTGGCCTTCCCCACATAGTACCATTACTGTGATGTGAGAGGTGCTCATTGCAGTATATGCTCAGCTCTAACTCTACTACCTGCAGTGTGTGTGTGTGTGTGTGTGTGTGTGTGTGTGTGTGTGTGTGTGTCTGTGTCTGTGTGTGCGCTGCCCACTCTTTATTCCACTCTGTGGCCTCCTGTGCAAATGAAAGTCATTAACAGGAAACTGTCAGTGGAGGGCTGAGGACAGGAGAAGAGAAGATGGAGCAAAAGGAAGCGAAATGAGGAGCAAATATATAAGGAGGGAAAGGCTGTGACATTTACTGTATGTTTAATATTTCAAGCAATCCAACTAACCAAACGCAGGAGCTGCTGCAGTGTTTGTGTGTTTGTGTCACTGTGTGTGAGTGTATTGTCACACCTACTGTATCACATAGGGAAACCTGCTGGTTGCGATTTGTCTCTTGCAGCATTGGCTGTTGGTTGTCCAGCTGTGTCTCCTTTCCTTCTCGATTTATTCTTAGTGATTTCTCTCCTGTGTGTAGCACCCAAACTCTTTGATATCACCGACAGTAAGAACACTGGTCTGTATGAATCAATTTCCAACTATAAAACAACCGTCTAAATTTGATGACCGTGGAAATTCTGATCTTCAGGGACAATAGTAGAGCTGGGCAATAAATTCTGTTTTTTTTTTTTTCAGCTATACGTTTCAACTACAATAGGTCCCAGCAACTATGAAAACAAGACAATAGAGATAAAATGACATTGTGCCACATTCCATTTTGCAATGATGCTCTCTTTTTGTCTTCTGTTATAAATGAGCACATCTCTCTCTTTACAGAAGTAGCTTTTGCTCCTCCTTTACAGTATAACATACCCAGCCAGGCTCCAATGTTACATTTAGCTGTTTTGTTTTTCTAGTTATTTTATACACTCACCAGCCACTTCACTAGGTACACCAGTTCAAATGCTTATTAATGCAAATATCTAATCTGCCAGTCACATGGCAGCAGCTCAGTGCATTTAGACATGGTCGAGAAAACCAAGTTCAAACTGAGCATCAGAATGGGGAGGAAAGGTAATCTAAGTGACTTTGAACATGACATGGTTGTTGGAGCCAGACTGGCTGGTCTGAGTATTTCAGAAACTGCTGATCTACTGAGATTTTCCCACACAACCATCTGCAGAGTTCCTAAAGAATGGTCCGAAAAAGAGAAAATATCTAGTCAGCGGGAGTTCTCTGGGCAGAAATGCCTTGTTGATGTCAGAGGCCAGAAGAGCATGACCAGATGCCTTTAGGCTGATGGGAAGGCAACGGTAACTCAAATAAATACTTGTTACAACCAAGTTGTAAGTGCATCTCTGAATGCATAATACACTGAACCTTGAAGCAGATGGGCTACAGCAGCAGAACATAACACAGAGTAGGGCTAGGCGATATGGATCAAAAATAATATCTCGATATATTTTAGCTGAATGGCGATATACAATATGTATCTCGATATATTTTCTTCCCAAAAGGTACAAATAAAAAGGCACTTCAGAGTCAAAGCTACATGTCCCAAATGTCACACAGACATTTTTATTAACATTCAGCTGTAGATATACATGAGAAATTACTCAAAAATAAACTATTGGCATATTTAAATAATGCTACGCAAATAAATTAATGCTTTTTCCTCTATAAAAAGACTCACAGTTGTGCTATTAAAATGTAAATAAAAAAGATGCAGAGCAAAAATAGCAAACGGCTAACTTATTCTTTATAAAGCTGTACGTCCAGGTACAAGCTCCTGTACATGACAGACTGAATGAACAAAATTCGATCTGCAGGATTTTAGCCATCTCAGTAAATCCATAGACATATGCATTGACATATCACAGCAACGGGCCCAGCCGCTCAATGTATCTGTAAGCACACGTAAAAGACCCACTTCTGCTATTAAGGTCACGTGACTTAAGGTAACTTCTGCTGCGTCTGGCAGTGCTCTCTTACCTGCAGGCAGGGACTCTTGGGGGTCCGGGCGATGCCAAAGCATACGAACAGACGCAGTACGAAGGCTTTATGTACACCAACACATGGTGACAGCGGAGGATTTCAGGTTTCCAAAACTCTGACCTCACCGTAAAAGGTTGTTAAATTTATCGCTAGTCGCTTTTGGGGGAAAAAGTTGACAGCTGCTAAATCCAGCAACAATGTTTTTTGTTTTGTTTTGTTTTTTTTAAATCTAGCAACAAAATTACTAAATTGGGGCCACTGCCATGTGGTCACTTGCGGCAGTGCGGAGCTGTGTGGAGGCAAACTGGGAAAAGAGAAAGGTGAACTAGCAGAGCTACAAGTATGATTGTAACGCGACCTAGACTATATCGATATAAACGATATGGTCTCATTTTATATCGCGTATGAACATATACAACCTCTTAGTGCCAATTTAACATGGTTTAAACACCACAGCCTACCTATTATTGTTGCTGACCATATCCATCTCTTTATGACCAGAGTGTACCCACTTTGTGATGGCTGCACAAAGCTCAAATCATTTCAGATTGTATTCAAATGCCCTCTACAGTCACCAGCTCTGAATCCAATGAAAAAAAGAATGGTATGTGGTGGAATGGGAGATATAGACCAAAATCTCTGAGGAATGTTTCCAGCACTTTTTTGTATTTATTAAATAAGTTCAAAGATATTTTTTTAAAGTTCAAGTAATTTATATATTCCAAAGTCAATGAGGTTCTTGGTACTGAAAGTAGACGGGGGTGGGGTTTACCAACAGAGTGTACCAAATAACCACTTGCTAATGCTAATGTCTGTGGCACTAGCTAACTATTATGTTAGCATGCCAGAAATGAGTTATTTTAATCTTTGGTGAGCAACAACACGAAAACCATCGCATCACAATCCCACAGTGCGATTGTTGCTATGAATCATGTTTACTCGCCAGGTATCAAAAATACAACTTGACATGATTTCACAGTTTATTTTGGGTTTTCCCTCCTTTTCTGACCTCCCAGTTTTCTCCTCATAACATTTTTTTGTTTGTTTTCTTTTAAACAGTATGGCAAAAACATGTTGAATGTTAAGCTGATGATATAGCACCATCTGAACCAGCTGACATTCCTCAGAACTGCTATCGTATTGTGCAAGGAAGATAACATTAGACTTGCAGATTGTACCATGAAAAAACTGTGACTCTCCTAGCAGTGGGTAATATAAAAACTATTGTACAATATTGAAAAACAAAATTATTTAAAAACAAAAGCTGATTATTCTCCACAGGATGGCACTTGGAAGATGAACATATCACAGTGAAAACAGATGGTAAGGGAAGTCTAGTAAGAATAATTATTTTATTGTGAAAAGTAGAACCCGACCGTGCTGGATTTTGAGTGGGTGATGCTGATGCATATTGCCATGGATCGAAAAACTATATTGCTGTAACAGCCAATATTCTTCAAATACTCGTGCATCAGATGTGTACTCTGGTGCATTTGCTGCAGTCAGTAGTGATGTTATTGAAGCCGCTCTGAGAGGCAAACTATGTGATGACATCATTTAGAAATTAACCCAAGAATCTTTTTCTGCATTAGGTGGTGTAAAACAAAAGGTTTTAACACCTACTAGATAACATAGCTGCCAGTGCCAATATATTTTTAATATACCAACATAAGCCAAATGATGTATTAGCTGTGCTCTGAAAATATGTCTTATGGTTTAATAGCCAGACTTACTGACAAAAGTTTAGCATATAACAATGACTATCAGCTATGAATTATCCTGCGACTCATATTTTCCAGCTGAATTTTTATCACCACTTATTAATCTTTTAAACGATTTCTGTTTATTACAGTACTTCAGTCTCGCTGTCACGCTATCAATCCTTTACCCTTTCTTCAATTCTTATTGAACAATGACGTCCACATTTTTCTTCCATACTTCTCCGTTTCCGATTTTCTCCCTCAGTCTGCAGAGCAGTGAATGACCCTGTGCTTCCTCAACCATAGCCCTTCCTATCTCCCCCCTTTCTCTTCCCCTGCCCTTACCCATGACTCCTCCTCTCTGCTGTTCTCCTCTGCCTGCCATGTTTCACTCTGCATCCCTGTTGATGAGCCACTTGCTCCCTCCTGCATAATGCATGAGTGTCCATTTCTTGGCAGAGCTGGTGCAATAGTTAAATAGTCAATGTCCAGGTGGCTTATCTTGAAAAAAAAAGGTATACGGGATTTGACTTATTCAATTCTCTAGTTACATTACTAATAACTGAAGTGTGATATGTAGGGAGGTAAGTTTACTGCAAATGAATCTACATTAGTTCCTCTTTTGTCGAAGGACACACACTAGGAAAAAAAAGAAATTTTTTCGTGTAACCATGACATTTTGACATTTAAAAAATATTTTTCTCAATCAAAAGTAGCTCCAGCGTCTTTGTTTTCTTAGTTGTATTCTTGATGCGGACATTCATTTATGTTTTTTATATAAACAGAACACGTTTGTGGACTAAATGGCGACATTCAGAATGAAGTCTGTAAAAAGACTTGATGCCAGAGCGACTCAGAAAGCTCACAATATTGTGATTAGCTGTCTTGTGAAAAATTGCCTTAATGTGTTTGTGTTTTTGTTTCTCCTACAGTGCTTTTATTTCTGTATGTATGCTTTGAAAATGTGGTTCAGCTTGCTAGAGGATACCTAAATGTTCTTGACCAATTAAATTGTTTCTTAATCCTTAAATTTGCTTAACCTCCTTTGTTTCGCTTTTGCCAAAGCACTTGTTGTTCTTGTTTATGCCGACAGTAGCCTTTTTGAGTTGTCCTGAGGTTGCAATCAACATTTTAATTTTCATAAGCTCTTATGCAAATACACTATAGCTGCAGAGAATATACGCACATTTGTATGCAACACAAGGTTCAACTGTGTTTCTGTTTCAGACGGGGTCAACTTTGTTGTAAGCCTGCAGCTGCCTTGTGTTGTTTCTGGTCAGGACAAACGTGAATATGAGAGGTTCAGCTGGAGCAGTGGCAGAACTTTTAGCACTAAAAACAGAAAACCTTACTAAGGGAGACAAACCTTGTGATAGAGATAATGCCATAGAGTATCAAAGAGTCACCCCACTGACTTCCTGGAGTGGAGGCACCAGTATTCATACTGGTGGCATATATTCATCTACTCCAGCTCTCCGCTTATCTCAAGTGCTGTTAATAGAGACATTTTTAGCAGATAATTGCAGTCCTTCACTTTTTCTAAACCATTTGGCTAATTACATCAGTGTTCACCTTGTTGACCACAATCTTAGATGCCCCCTCTGCACGGAATAGAGGTAATAATGTGGGATAATCTGGCACTAACCTACTCATAAGATTTCATGAAATAATGAAATTGGAGACTCAAAATTCAATAGTGAAATCTATCAACTAATAGTCCGTAGATTGCTGAGCCGGCCTGTTTGGGACAGTTTTGCTATTCTGCTCTGAGTGAGTCTGATACTGGTGGATTTGCATTGTACAGGGAAGTTATTGCTTAGTTTGTATTGAGATAAATGTACTCTAAGCAGTACAGTTGGAGAGCCTGTTTATATCGTGAGCACAAGTTCAGTCGGTGTGAAATGATACATCAGTGCAGGAGCACAGAGATTTCCAGATGGCACAAAGAGAGATTGCTGTAAGAGCTGGAAAAGATAAGATATTCTGCAGAAAATAAACAAACAAAAATAAATAAATAAAAATCAATGTCTGCTTTGTTTACTGCTACGAATTCTTCTGTTGATAGTTGAGTTGCAAGACCTTGTGATTTTGTAACAGAACGCATAGAGTCGAGTGCAAGGATAAGTGGTTACGGGGCTGTGTTGACGTCACAGTTTCACGTGAGCAAACGCATACAGTAAGTACGGCATTAGTCATCTGTGGCAGCTGACCGTGGATTTGTCTGCACTGCCACTAGGAAACAAAGACACTAACTGCAAGTGTATTCTCCAAGCAGAACAGAAAGTAACCCCTCAAGCACTACACGTTCACTGTAGATTTCAATCCAGCCTGTGCTAGCGTACTATAGCTAATGATGTTCAACAACTATTGGACTGACAAAAAGTTCTAGTTAGAGTTGTAAAATTTTGATTCTTGCAGAGTATGTTGACATAGACTTCTGAAAGTTTGACTTGTGGAGCACACTGACCCGAATGCATTTTAAGTTCATCTGAAGGATTTGGTTCATGGATGAATATATTTAGTTACATCCCAAACATGTCGTCTGCTCTCATGTCATTGTTTCTCCCATTTTTTTTCCTGATAAAAATAAATGCTGTCATCCCTATTCTGGAGTCTTTTATACTGAAGCAGCAAAAAAATTATTTTTCAATTTTCTGAGCCTGTTGTTTCTTTCTCTTGTAAAAGAGGTTTTTTAGTACCTTTCCACTTCCACTATTTTCATTCCTTTCAAACTGAAATCCTGCCATCCACGCTGTCAACTTTACATAAATCCACTAAATCTAATTTACGAGGGACATTGGATGCCTGCTGCATATTATCTCTTGTATTTGTGTAAATGCATGCCATCTTCAGAATGTCTATTCATTAGTCGGTGGACCTAGAGGCATGCTGAAAACCTGTGTACGTGCTTGCGTAGGAGCACTATAATTTAGAGACGAGAGCAACCTGTCTCAGCTCATTCTCACAATGGGAAGTAAATGATGTCATCCTTATTCTGTTTTACAAGATGCCAGTGTTTTTGGGGCTGTCAGTCAAAGATCCCTCATAGTTCTGAGTAACTGAAGCATCTGAAGAGTTACTATCATTTACTAAATTCATAAATGGTTCGTCTGGAAGTCAGTTTTACATGTTTCCTCCTTTAGCATTTATAGAGGAAATGGTTTTGCTGAGCATGCATGTTCTTTCCTACCTCTACATGCTGCCTCACAGTCAATGCATTTACACCTGGGTGCACCCCTCCGAATCCAAATTAAATGGTTGTGTGTGTGTGCTGGCCTGTGTACGCATGTGTTCTGATTGGTTGGTTGCACAGTCGGGGGGGGGTTTAGAGAGGCAGCTTAGAAAAGATGAAACCCTGGAGTCACCTTCACCTTCTCTCTCTCACCCACACACACACACACACCCTCTGAGTGTATACTCCCCAGCAGACATACAGTATTTCTGTCAATTAAGCGAAGACTTGCCTGAACACCTGTCATTCTTTCTTATCTCCCCTCTGCTCTGCCCTCCATTTCTCTTTCTCCTACTCAGCTGCCTCTATACCTTCTCTCCATGCATTTCATTATCCTCTCTTCTCTCTCTCTCTCTCCTGGCTCATCCCATTCTCATTTTTACATTCCACTAATTCCTGATGAAACAGTGCCCTTCAAAACAAACCCCTGCGCTCTCTCATGTTTTCTGCTCCTTTCAGTCCATGTTTTTTTTCCATGCTCTACTTCTGCGTGCATATTTCTCACTTTGAGCTGTTGATGTCAAATGAGAACATTCTGATTCTAATCTCTGCTCTGAAGGACTGTGGCTGTGTGCATTTCTCTGTGTCGTCTAGTGCGTCTTCAAACTAAAATTTCCATGTGTCTGCCTTGCTGATCTTTCTGCCTGTGTGAACTGACACACAAACACATGCTCCAATCCACCCCGAGGCTTTTGGCAAGATCAATTATTGAATTCACAGGGCAGGGTAAGCCTGATTGGAGCCTTGATATAATCAATAAGAGTGAAAAATACAGGAAGACACACATAAAACATGCATATATAGTCAGTGGAGGGCAAGTCAGTCACAGGAAAGACAAAGGTCACTGCACTGTCCCTT
>VUQJ01044815.1:37416-51874 GCA_015108635.1 Andinoacara biseriatus | reverse complement strand
GACTCTTGAAAAGTTTCAAAAATAAGTTGATGTTCATTTAGTCATGAATATTTAAAGTCACCTGAGATTCAAAGCCAAGGTTTTCCCATTTCTTTGACACTTCTAAAAATCAATGCAGCATTCCTTGTTTGCCTCATATGACCGCTAGACAAATTTTTCCTTTCCCACCCAATACTGAACACAGAGCTAACAACCCTGAACAGCGACCTCGGTGCAGATATCAGATCATCACTATGTGAAAACTACCACGATCACTGAGATGATGGTAATAAAGATGGCAGATTAGTGCATAACGACTTGTGAGGGGGTACTGTGAGGTAGGGTGAAGGAGTAGAGGGTGGGCTTAGAGCAAAACAACGTCGGCTCCCATTTTCTCAACTTCAATTAAATGGCTTGTGACAGCACGCATGTGAGGGCATATCTGCTGCGCGCCACTTGACTCCCGTCATTAGTGTGTGATGGTGCCAGGCTACACCAGTTTTATAAGCGTATTTTTAGTAATAATAACCAGCTGGTGAACAGAGAGGGCTGTGAAAAACGCTAGGGGGCCCCTGTGGCCACATCAAGTTGAGTATGAGTCTCCAGGATATGAGGAGTGACAGTGCAGTCTTTGCAAGAAGAACAAATGAATGTTTATGTAGGTGATACTATACGATAAAGCAATCATTTATGAAAGGACAGCTGAATTACTTTAAACAAAGAGGTCAGAAAGGCAAACATGCCAGAGTAACTGTCTGTAAGACCCCCCGCCGAATGTCATTCAGATATAAAGCATGCTAATTACTATAACGTGCGTTCCACGCAGCCTCTCAGGTATGACGCCCTGGCTGTCAGGCATAAACAAAGCTCACAGTTACGCAGGAAGGAAAATCAATCGACAGCTGTTAATTCATCCCAGGCAGGAGACCAAATTGAAAAATGGATTACTCAACGTGCGCTCTGCGGAAATCTACATTGTGATCAAGGAGCGACGCGTCTCAGCACCTGCTTAGTGCAAGATAATGGGCTGCACTGCGGTTTGGCCAAGTGCACAGCCAACGAGGATCGGATTACGGTCCTGGCAGGAGAGTCGGGCAACGACAAGCAGGTGTGTGGAGGACTTCAGGCTGGGAGTGGAGCGGACGAGGAGCTCACAGTTTGTTTCTACCGACTGTCTGATGCCAAACTCATGACCTATAGTCAAGTCTTAACACTGAGTGCTGCTTACTATTGTGCGTGTGAATCCTTTGTAAGGATGAAAACTTACACAATACACAGATATTTGTAAAACTGGTGTGCAGAGGGTTAATAAATGCTGCAGAAGAGTTCAGGTGCAATCATACTGTTTATGATCATTTATTATTATAACATCAAACCGGCTGTGCATGTTCAAACGCTAAATGATACAATGATGTTTCATAAGGAACTGTAAAAAAAAAAAAAAAATCATGTTGCTGCATTAATCAGTATCAAAATAACAACTCATTTTAATATTTAAAAAATAACACAGTAGAACTTCATAAAGTTTTAAAAACTGGATTTTCTTCTAATGCGCAGTGTTTTCCTTTGAGTGTGATTCAGTGCGCGGCTGTTGTTTTGCTCACCATAATAATGCAATAATTAAAAGTGTGCCATTGTTGTTGTAACATGTGCCAACTGAACATGTTTAATATTGAGATTGCGGGTCTGAGCTCATTTCATTTTCCCCACTCTGCTATATTCACATGATAATTCTATTTTCCTTCAGTGTTTCCATTATTACCAGCCGCAGCTGTAACGCTCCCATTTCCCCACAGGGATCATTAAAGTTTCATGTTATTTCATCTTATCTAAACAGGTGATGTCAGTGGCTGAGAAAAGTGTCTCCTGTTTAAAAGGTAAATTCTTGCTAGGAGCAAACCAGTCTTCATTACAGGAGACTAATGAGTGGAAATGAAAGACAATGGATGTATTCAGGGTTGGCTGGCTCTTTACTGTAGACACGCTAATGATAATGCATTCTCTAGTTTTAACAAAGATCCGATCCATAAGCCCTCTGACTTATTACATAACGCCACCCACAGGTCTGTGGGTGATGCTAAAAGCTAATCTGATTTGTGTGCTTATGTTTTGCAAATGTGTGCCGGAGTTTACACTTTCACTACACTGACGCAAAACGCCACAATTTTACAGCGTTTAAAAGGACTGCACGCCGATGTCTCATTGTAATTTTAAAATAATTTTATAGGCAATAAGGCGCTCTGCGAACGAGTAGTGTTTGGAGGTAGAATGAGTTTTTAATTAATGCAAAATAGAAGAAAATAACAATGACAAAAGACAACAACGATACTGCAGTAACAAGCCTTAAACAGCAGCCTGATTGAGAAGGGTGGAGATCACTAAATTATGTGTTCTGGGCCTTTAGAAGAAAGCCGTTTTTTTTTTTTTTAATTATCTCCAATAGTTAAATTGGTAACCGCTATTTTGTTATTTGTACATCACGTTGGGTAACTTTGCTTTCATTGCTGTGAGTTATTCAAATACTGATAACACTCCTAAAAGTAAAGCTACAGCTAGCAGCTGATTAGCTCAGTGTCCACTGAAACACTGGTAAGTTCTTGGGGTTAACCCCAACCTAACCTAACCTAACCTAACCTAACCCTGACACCTTTGGTAAGTGCTCTAACTCATGTCATATTGAGCGCATAAACGCTGAGGAAATCTTTTCAATTTGTCGTTAGCATTCAGAGCTGGGAACACGGGGCGACTTTGAACTGGCTATGCTAACTCTGTTTCAAGTTAATTAAGTGGTAACCAGCACTTCTCAAGCTTAACACTTTTAATAAATTCTTATAAAATTATTATTTTTTTATTTTTATAGTTTTTATATATCAAATTGTGGTTTAGGGGGTAGGTTGTGTGTAGGACTATTTCTTGGCCACTAATTCTGTTTTTGATTACTTATTAAGCTCAGCTGAGAGCTGGCAACCATATATTTACTGTATAAGAGAGGTGTACCAATTCTCTCATGTAGTTCCCTGTAATAAAGATAATAAGCAGGCAGACAGGCAATCCTGAACTGGTTAAGCAGAAGAAAATTGATGGATGGATGGTTCGATGGTTCCTATGAGCATTTCTTTGCCATGTCATCGAGCTCATAGGCAAAGAAATTATAAATGTAAATGTAGTCATGAAATTGATCAAATTGTGCTAATTTTATCACCTTTTTACTATGACATAGTCAAGGTAGCTGTTTTTCTCTGCTAGCTTAGCCCAAATAATAAAATGTATCATTTGAAAAGACAAACTAATGAATGGAGTCCTCAGGTAAGTGACTGTGGCTCTGAGGAGAAGCATCTGTGTGCGTGTGTGTGTGTGTGTGTGTTTGCATGCACCAGAAAGGCATACTTGCCTGAAGACAAATGGTCCTTTGACCTTTGTATGAACCAGCAGCCCCTAGTGAGTGATAACTCATGACCTGGTGGACGTGTAGGGCATCCATCTCTCACCCTGCTAAGGATGAATGTGATGATGAACGCGCCCGCTTGCTGCTATTTAGATAGCCCTGAAGTCACAGCTATGACAAACTACCCACACAGAGAGCCAGGGCTGAGCCTTGTTTATACTGTCTGCCCATTCAACACCAAGCTACGACTGTACAAACTCTAACAGTGCCATGGGGAACTTGTACAAACTCAGGGTCAAATAAGAAGAGCAATCTGTCTCTGCGACTCTGCCGACTTACAGTTTTACTGCTCACACTCATGCATACAGCACATACAGTGCATGCAGCTCCCACACAGCAGCTGAGTGCATTAATGCAGAAGGAAGCTGTGATAAATACAAAACTCCTGCGAACATTCAAATTAGCAACACCAATTGAACTAAACTAATCAAACCGGAGTAGCCAATCCAGGCTTCCAGTGGGCTCACTCCTATCCTCGTGGCCCTGTGCTGCAAGCTGCTCTTGTCTTTTCAGGTCTACAAAGAAGGGGTCACACTGCACAGGTAAGGAGTTCACTAAAAATGATGCACTGTGTCCAGATGGCCTCCAGCAGATTATCCTTTAGGCATCACTGAGTCCTGCAGGCAGTTTGTGTTTAAGGTAGTGTGCATGCAATGGACATGGACCGCCCTAAAAAAAAACTCCATTGTAGACACTCTAAACCTAACTAGACTGCAATAATACTGCACATTACAGTAAATGTAAGGAATGACTTCAGTACAGCCCTATTACCTTTCATTTTTGGCTCTGAGCATTCATCAGCAGACTAACCATCTCAGATTTTTGGGCTAAATGCAATTTAATTTCAGCTTCTGTCAAAATGAATGTAATGTGTCTGCTCGCTGCAGCCTGTGATATATGAAGTCTTTGTTTGCCATCCTAGTGTCTCAAGCCTCAGCTGTGGCAGACAGTGAGGAGAATCTCTCCCGGAACAGGTGCCAAGAAGATAATAGCACCTGCAGCCCAGCAAGGTCGCCACACTGACCTGCGGGCCCTTCTCTATTATTGCTTCTTTGTTTTACAGCACACACTGTGTGTACATACATGCATGTGTCTGCATTCTATCGTGCGCACGTATTTCTCACCATGCTCGATTTCTCTTGCACACAAGTCGGCACACGCACGCGAGCGAGCAATCCTGCCGTTATCCAACTGATGGTCCATTCAAATTAAAATGAACCTCCATCACGCTAATAGGGGGAGCGGAGAACAAAGCGCGGGCTCTCTGCAGTCAGCAAGAATAGCAGGAGGATTATCACCGCTATCGTCAGAGCTATTATCATTAAACCAAGTTGCCACTCTCCCCTTCCGCTGCAAACCAACAGGCCACAGTGGGTTTACTGCAGCACCAGTTTGAATCAGTTCAGAGCCGGACTGTCGCTTTCCCGACGAGGACACGAGTGTGACGTGAAAGTACAGCAGACGATGAGTCTGATTTCAAGTATTATTTCTGGACATTTCGGCAATTATGTGCATTCCTGAAAGCAGAAAGCCTAATTTGAACTTAATGACATGTTTAACTCCCTGCTGGAGGCATGCAGCGTGTGCTGTGCAGAGGTTTGAAAAACAATGCTGTAGTTCCACCGCCTCTGCTTGATCTGAGCTGTTTCATGCTTCGGTTTATTTCAGCACTGTCATCATCTGTATCTGCAGGTATTAATAGGGAGCATGCCCAACTTCACTACCTCAGTTCATTTAAATTAAATGTGGATTTAAAGCTGAGTAACACTGCCACGGCAAGAAATAAGGGTCAGTTTGTCCCCCTTTGCAGTGCTCATCTCAACACACACTGATTACTGGGATTGTCACTGTTAGCATCTGGTGGTAGCTAGGCTAATTACCCAAGATAAGAATTTGGTCAGTGCTGTGGATATAAGAAGCTTTTGCAGGCAAGCTGAAGATGTGGAGGAAATAGTCATTCCCTGTTGCTGTAGCAGTTGCCAGGAGAACGGTACTTGTCTGACTGCATTATGCTACGTGTAAAGTTTGTTGGAGGGGGGATAATCTGAAAAATGATGCGTGGGGTCATTTAGAAATACCGTCATCACATATATGTAGTTTGTCCATCCTGCAGAGCAGCTCTGAGCATAAATGCTAATCTAATGGGCGTGATTCTTGATTCTCAATTGTGGATGCGAGTATTACAGGGTGTCGGCATCTTTGTGTTAGATCTGTGATGGAGTAAGTTGTCCGGAGTCTACCCCGCCTCTCGTCTGATTCAGCTGATTCTGGGCCCACCGCAGTCCTGCTTGGATAAGCGGTCAAGAAAATAAATGGAAATGGATGGGTAAAGAACATCAGAATTTTTTTTCTCCCCTAAAATAGGTGTCAGAGCCACTGGTCTAATTCGTTTCCCCCTGAAGCATCTCTGCAACAGATTTGAGGAATGAAACATGTATTCCACAGAGAGAGAGAGAGAGAGAGAGAGAGAACTTGCAAGAGAAAAAAGAGCAACAGAAGAAGGGATGAGGCTGTAAAGATAGATGTTATCGGATGAAGAGATCACAGAATCCACTGATTACACTGCAGTAAATAATAAATAGCAATAGCATGCTGATTGATGTACATCTGCTGCACTGAATATTTGCCCGGCTGGCATCCAATAGTGTTGCTGACTGTGCTGTGTGACTGTTGAGTGATGAGTATTTAGCCTTTGAATAAAGCATTCATATTTAACTTTAACCTAATCTGTGTTGCTTGATTATATTCAAATGGCTGGTGAAGGGTATTCTGAAAATAAATGAATAAATAGCGTGTTTACGACTTGATCGTTACATTAAAACATGCGAGAAGGCACGGGGCACAGGCGAGTGAAGAATGACGAGAACATGAGGACAGAACAGAGGAGTTCGATCAGACAGGTGAGACACCGAAAGGAGCAACTGGGGAGATGAAGAAGAGGAGAGGATCAGGTAGGTACAGAGTTATCACAGTTTGTTATAGTTCACAGCCACACAACAGCAGCTATGTGACCAGGCTTCTCAGATTTGAACAAAGCACTGATGACGTATAATTCAGTATGGCTCATCAACATCAAGCTTCTCACTTTTCTAGTGGTTTTACGCCTGCTGTTGAAAAGTTTCTGGTTTAATGTTGAGGAACCTGACCGCTGCCTTTCGGTATAGCACCTGCTTCACACCTTATATTCATTGTACTCTGAAATCTACACGCGAGTACATTAAGAAGAAGCCAAAATTCTGTCTAAATGCAGATAAACTGCTAGATCCTTTCTGCAAACTTTGCTGGCAGCTGATAGCAGCCACCCCGTCTCTTTCTAGCTGCAATACCTGCAGCTTGTATGAGACACATTATTTTAAATACTGCTACTGTATATGTTGGGCTTAGCCAATGTTTTGGGATAGCAGACTGTATAAGCATTATCACAGAGCTACTTCCTGTGCTAAATTGTTACTTATAGCAGTTTAGCTGCCAATAAATTATGCAAATTAAAATGATTCTTTAACTACTGTAACCTGAATGACTAATAGAACATGCTTCAGTTTAAAAAAAGACACTGAAATGTTATTGAAGACAAACCCTACTGAATAATTCATGTTGCTTGTATCTGTATTTGTTAGCATTGCAAAAAGATAAAAAAAAATAAATGTTGTATTTTTCATCATTAATTCAAGAAAAAGGCTGGTCAAGTCGCTCGTGTATAGCAGGACGCTGAACAGTAAAATAACGATGCTTTTACTGGTTTTACTACCTCTTTCAGTGACTTAAATATACCTCATGTCTAAAAATAGAATGGTGGGTATGTAGGTCCATGTGGGCCAGCATTTCAGGGACTCTTAACCCGGAGATATCCTCTCTCTTTGTCCTTTACGCAAGGCAAAAACGTAGCCTGAGGTGCCACACACCCTTCACCAACAGCTCCGGCCCCAAAGCACCACTGTCAGTGAGGTAGGGGAGGGGGTGGGGATGAAATTCTCCATCACGCCAAAGCCCATCCGAGCAGACCAATGCCAAAACGCCATGTGTGTACAAACAATTCAACTGAATCCGACTGGATGTATACTCAGGCCTTATCTGGGCAAAGCCAAATACTCTCTGAGCTATCAAAGGTAATGGATGAGTGATTGGAACTCTAAGTTTTTCGGGCAAATGCAAACACATCTATTACGCTCCACCACTTCAAGCTGTACAAATCAAAATCAGGGCAGCAAGAAGGAAAAATAAACTGCACAGCATGTGACTGTTAGGAAACTTGGAAAACATCATTTTGCATATCGCACCAATCGGCCCGCAGGTCTAAAACTCTAACTCGGCCGGCCCTGTAGCGATACAACATCAGACACACCTAATGCAGGCAAAGATTTTTTTCTAAATACCTTTTAAAGGATTTAAAACGTAAGCTTGTCGGGCTCTCCTACAAGGGGCCCCCTAAAGGATCCTGGAATCGATAGATTTACTGTAGGGCGAAGAGGGGGGGGACAAAATGTTATTTAATGCTTGCATGTGAGCAGAATAATGAAACAGCCAGGATGTTCACATATGCACTCATCAGTGCTCTAATCTGCTATAAAGCAATTCCATCAGTTACATGGACTCAATATTCGCTGCAAAAAGAGTGCATCTACCATTTATATGAATCAACTGCTATCAGATATATTTACATAGTGAGGAAGGACTGTAAAAACACTCTTGACCCCTCATGCTGTGTGGAGTAAAAAAATATCAGTGGGAGAAAGTATTCTGTATACAGGCACAGTCACTGAGCTCATGACTCAGACCTCTCTACTACACAAAGATACTACAGTGTTTCCCATAATGCTTGCCACTTTCCACATAATGCCCTAATCCAATAAGGATATATAGCATCATCCTCGGGTTATTACAAAACCAGATAAAGGAACAAGGGACTGTTTGCAAAATCCTCTTCTTTCTTTAAAAAACAGCCATGACTGTATTAAATGGATTGAACCGGTTAAGATTAAAAACGCTGATCCAGATCACCTGCTTACTACATCCAAGGTCAAGGGTAAAACTAGATATTTGTCTTAAATTAGCATCTCAGGCTAGTTTTGAATGAATTGCAGACTGTTTGCAGCTCAGCCAAACTAATCATCCAAGATGGCGTTGGCTAGCTTAATAATGCATATTAGTAAAGCTTGAACATAACCGTGCATTGCAATAAAACATTTTCCTACTATGCAGCTATAAACTCGATACCCTCCTGTTTCAACTAGTATCACTAGAAATACTGACTTTTTGCACCACCGTTCAGCTTTAGACTCAGTATTTTGTCTATAATGTTTTTCAGCCAAAATCGTGGCGCTAATACTAGTTCATTTAGCTAGTTACAGCAAAACTGATAATACTAGCTTGACTCACTAGCTCGGAGTCGCAGTAATAACCTACAAATGATGGATGGCAGTGATTATTGTGACTGAGTGTCTCAGGCCAAGTTGTGTGAAGTAATGTCAAGGTTAAGACAAGTTTCTGAGAGAACAGGCCCCGCTGCATGGTGTCTCCACGCACCCGCTTAGAACTCATTTGGAGGTTGTTAAAAGGTGTAGCTTTCCCTCCGACCTCCGGAGAGAGCCCTCAGGAGAGGTCCTCTTGTAAAACGCTCCATCTTATTAATGGAAATAAATGCTGTTAGTGCCCCACCCCTCCTCGTCTCCCGTTCCCCCCACTCCGGCAGCAAGACGTGTCTATTCTTGGCTAAAGTCCCCTTCATTAACGTTATCTCAAATAGGCACCCAGTCTGATGGCAAGGGAAGGGACGGCAAGCGGTTAAGCTGCTTCATCCAATTTCATTATTCCATATGAGGTGGGGTATCAGTGTTAACTTTACTATGTCAGCAAAGAACGCGAGGCAGCTGTGCTGTTGTGTGGCTGAAGCATGACATAAGGCAGAGGTGCCAACAGTGTACGCTTTGCCAGCTGATCAGATGCTGACAAAGGCCATTCACATGTTTGTGAGTTTTAATTTTCAAATGCACTCAAATGGTGACTGAACACATTTCAAGCCTGACTTGCTGTATTTTGCACTGAGTTGGTAAAACAGCACAAAGCCTTTTTTTTTTTTCTTTTTTTGGAGTCCAAATTCTAGCACCTTCTTCAGCTATTTTCTGCTTACGAAATATTTCCCTTTTACACAGCAGCAGCTACCGTGCTGTGAATACGTGCACGCAAGCTGGAGGACAACAATAACAGCGTGCGTGCTTCAGGGAAGGGAGAGAGACACAGAGACGGAAAGAAGACATGAAAGAAAGGAAGAAAGGGAGAGGCGGGATGAAGAAAGCGTGAAACTGTGGACCGTCAAATGATCTGGCCTCTCTCCAGGCATGATGACTCAGGGATGATGGCACAGTTAGAGCTAATTAGGATCATAAACTGGAGAAATGTTTTGCCACCATGATGTGTGAGGTGCTTTCACGCTATTGGCAGGACTTCATATTCGATGTGAGAGGTACTCTTGATGGCATGCTAAAATAATAATATTAATGATAAAAAGAAATACATTTTTCAGGTAACTGAATCTAGTTGGGAATTACCAGTTTGCTCTGTTTAGTAAAATATACCAAGACTACACCACCGTTTCTGTTTGACTTTGGCAAGAACAAGCATGAAAAGTGCATTTTATTTGACATTTGGAGTAAATCAAGCGCGTGATTTCACTATTAGAAATGCAATTTTTTGCATTTTTATACCTCCCCTTTCACACTTAAATCTTTCCAAACAAAGTCCAGCTGCCAAAATCCAGATAAGATGAGAGCAGTTGATAAAAAAAAGCTTTCCATACAGCTGTGAAGGTTGTTAGAGCTGCACGCTGTATGAAGAATACACCGAATCTGTCTGTTCTATTGAATGAAAAAGTTAATATTTTTACATTGTATTATATTTTTTCTCCTCATTACCTAGAAATTCATATCAAATATGTTTAATTGATAACAAAATGCTAAAGATTTTGATCAAACCAAATCTTTACTATGGAAACAAGCTCAAAGTGAAAGATTTCATTGGTGGGATTCTGATTCCCGAAACCAAAATCAAACCAGAATCTGGAATGTTTCTCTATTGTTTCCTTCTCAGCTACAACCTCCACAATGTCCACCTGAAAGCTAAAAAATAAGTCATACCCACGTTAAACGCAAAGAAAAAAGAAATGGAAGAATCCACATTTAAAACAGTTTTTTTTTCATCCTGTATTGTTGCAAGTCTAAATCCATTTGGATATTGGAATTCTGGTTAGGAAAAACAAGATACTTACTGTAACAATATAGTATTGTGCTTTGGGAAACTGTGGCAGCATTTTTCTTTATTCTACAGCCAAAATAAACAGAAAAAAAAAATCTGAAACTCAAACCAAAAGGAAAAATGTCTGAACTGTTCCTTTAAATAGCACTGGACAAACCAGCTTGTTGCTTCCAAAGTGTCACAGATTTTCCCACTGATCTGCATCTCAAAAGTTCCACAACAGCTACACTATTACTCGGCTGATGTTGAAGCTCACATCTGGCATCACCTCAGCTTCCTTGACGGTTGCTACGAGACATCCAAGCTCTCTCTCTTCCACGGCGGGCTCTCTCATGTTGCGTTGCTTAGTAGACTGCAGACGCACAAACGCTGACAGGAAGCGATAATGCTGCAGACTTGCCGCGCTACATCTGCGTTTATGAAGACTGACAGCTCCCCGCGAATGGCAGCACGTCCTGCGTGCGCACACACAACACGGACCCACACACCGAGTGGAGCTATGCTAATAAAAGCTCACACGTGCGCGTGCAAACAAATTAACACACGGAGGCGTCACTCCGGAGCATAATTTCCATCAGAGCAGCACACGCGCATTAGTGGCACGCAGTGTAACCGGCTCTCAGATGTCTCCACCAAAGTAGTCATTGTCGTGAAAGCTCTTGTGGACAGACTGATGATGCGTAACACGTGACTAACTCAATTAAACTGTGTTTTTGTTGTCATAGCAACAAGTGCAACAAGTTATTTGCAATGTGAGTAATACCCTTATCTTTGCAACTGTGGGGGTCAACAAACAACAGGCTAATTAACTTAAGTGTCACCTTCTGCATTTTTAAAATCTGCATCTGTGCTTTTGATACTTACTCTTGATTCATTCCATCCGCAGCCCGGCTGACGCAGCTCTCGCACTTTGTGTGTTATGGAGACATTTCAGCATGAAATTTGTTTTCCGGGCCTGAACTTTAAGTACAATTTCTCACTGCCAAGCTCCAAAAAGCCAAGAGGGACTATTACCAGATAATTACTAATTATGCTAATGTACTAAAGTTGTGCTATTCCTTTTCCTTGGTCATTTTATCAGCTGTTCTCAAGAGACTACAGTGAGTAGTAATAACCCCCCCAGCTAAACGCTCAGTCAGTTAGAGGACGCCGTGTCCTGAAACGCCGACTCCTCCGCCGCTACCCTTAATCAGGAAGTGCCTGTAAATTCACAGAGCCATGCACGCGCACATCCAGGAACACCGCGCCGCCTCCATCGGCGCTGACCTTCATTAACCTCATAAATGCCAGCGGTGTTTCTGCTGCAGCTCTTAATGCGGTTATCAGCACAAACACAAACAAATGTGACAGAAATGTTTCCGGAATAAAAACACTGCTTTTCATCTGTGAACTGCATCTCTCTCTCTCTCTCTCACACACACACACACACACACACACACACACACACAAAACATGTGACATTAGGCTGTCCCAATATGGAAACCAGCGTTAATAACTCCTGCCTTCCTCAAACAGAAAACTTCTCACCCCTGATGAGGATGAACCCACATCAGGAAACTGGTGGTGGTGACAATTTGCAGCAGGATGTGCATCCACTCTGGTCCTCTCTGCGTGACTGCAGTGTGAGTGCATTTATCAGTGGATTCTGCAGGTAGCTGTAAGCCCATGCAGAGCCCATACTGTACCTGTTACAATGCATGTGTGCATTTCGGGGACTGTTACACTCGTTACTGTACAAGTTGGATTAAAAATAATCTTTTGAATGAATAAAACGACGCTGTCATCCTCCTTAAAGGTCTCTCTCACGCTTCACTGCAGCTTTGGCATGTTTGGATCATTTCCACAAGTGTAATTTAATTGTAATCATTTTTCAGTGAGATTTGCTATTGAGCATTATGACTACTTTTTTTTTCTATTGTTACTCACATCGAGCCTTTTTATTGGTGCTATCATTCATCCACAAAGAGGCAGCACAAGAATACTGGAGTCTATTTTTAAAGGGTCCTGTGTTCTCAATGTACATTTTCTTTAAATATAATTTGTGTGTTTCCGAAACAAAAAACAAAACAAACAAAAAAAAAAAACAGCATTTTTTTATGGCGGGAGACGGGGGAGGGGCTTATTTGACAGATGCTGGTAGGGAGACAAACAGGAAATGACAGGAGAAAAATGGACATGACATTCAGCGTGTGTCCATGCAGCTGGAATTAAACTGGGGATGTTGCTTGTAGTGGCAAGATGTAAACAACACATTAAAAAAATGAACAGTTACAGACGAAACCTCCGTGGTGCATGAAGTTCAAAGACAAATTTGGAATATTGGCAATTTATAAGAGGTTTCACTTCAGTACAAGTCAATAAAACATCACTCCAAGACATTCAAAAAGACCTTAAGGACAGTGCAGCAAATCACAGCTACAAAGAGTCCTGTTTCAATGCAATAAACACAAAATGTGTGATGGTTTCAAATACTGCTAACACAACTGTGACTACACTACAAAAAAGCTGCAAAACATCTTCTTTAAGCTCAGAGATATTTTGGTCATTTCCAAATACGTTCACATGACACTTTGGTTTTCATCCAGCACCGTCAGCCAATAGTAACACTTAAAACCCTCGGTTTGCCTCATTAAACCAGTGCAGGGAGAGTCCGCCCTTGGGCATGCGTTTCCCATCTTGACCTCTGCCCTCACCTCAACGCCGCCTTTATCACCGCCATCAGAGCTGAGAGGGAAGCGAGATGATACAGCACAGCCAGAATTTCTGCTCACTCTTCCCTTCCTCTGCTTGGCGGGATGTCAGCCAGTCAGAGAGCATCACTGGGGGGGTTAATGTTGATCGACTCATCCGCCCAGCTGATGTTTACTCTCGCCTCTCCAGAACAGAGAGGTTCAAATGTGCGAAAACCCTCCGTCCCGCCTCCGCCTCAACTTTCATCGCCACCACGGCAGCCCACACTCGACCCGTCTGCCGCCGCCAGCTCACCAGGAAGGAGAGCGTAAACAGTAATTGCTATATAAATTATGTTACACTCTGTGTTTTTCACATTCCCCCCTCGGCGCTCTTGATGATACGCTGATATACTGTACTGTGAGTGCAGGGTGATAAGTGTGGCTGTAAAAAAAAAATAATGTTGGCCAATAAATCTCTGCGGTGCTTATTTTTGTTCATAAAAAAGGCACACTGTGGGTAAAAGAGCGGGAATATGTAGCACATATGCTGCAGTTTAACAAGGTCACGTCATAGAGATGACTGACAGGCAAGACTCTACAGACAGCTCTGTCTAAAATCCGGGAAGTGCCTCGTTCACCCAGATGTGCGCGATTTTATTTGTGCAACTGACGTCCCTTTAGGGACCCGAAGCTCACGGCTGTGACTAATTAAGAGGCAGATCCACAGTATGTCCACGAGTCCATCTGAGAGCGATGACTCTGCTCAAACACTGTTCTTAAGGGACAGGGGGGGGGAAAAAAGCGAGCGAGGTGTACGTCCACACAACACCGAGCTGACAGGAGTGCTGGAACCAGAACAATCTGAGGAGGAGGCGGCGGCTGTCAAACAGCAGCTGAAAAAGCAGCTGACGGATTCAGTAAGGTGTGTGATTTCTAGGAATTCTGAGCAGGAACGGGGCCCGGCTGCTAAAAGACGCGAGAAAATGCATCTCCAAACTGTAATCTTTACTCTGTACTTATTTATCCTACCCATCCAAAAATGAGCAAATGCCCACAAAAAAAAAAACAAAAAAAAAAAAAAAGGGCGGGGGGGAAAAAAAAAAATAAAAGAAGC
>VUQJ01044815.1:11174-23123 GCA_015108635.1 Andinoacara biseriatus | reverse complement strand
CCCCCGCACCCCACCCCCTTTTTTTTTTTTTTTTTTTTTTACTACATCACTAATATCCACCTCATTAGCACTTTAAAGCTAGCATCCACAATTACTTAAAGTCTTGCATGTGTTTGTAGCATTACAGACTCACAGTTGTGAGAGTGGCAGGAGGTTTGGCGAGTAACAATGACGCTTTGCTCACATTATTCGGCGAGGAATTGAGTTTGTTAATCTCACAATGCAAGCAGAATTGGAAGCTCGGGTACAGCGAGTCTTAGCACTCGTGGATGGGCAACTCTAATACTCCCCCCCAGAATAAAACCGAGATCAGACAGGGCGCATTTGTTGTTTTCCTGTGATATTTGCAGGTCTTAAAAATCCAACCAGCAAAAGCGCAGTTTTAATTAATTTCCCCGTCTTTGTTCGCGAGACTGTGCGTGCGCACAATGGCAGCATATGGTGCGCTCTGTTTTGCAAATCCTCGAAAATCCAGACCACCGTGGGATTTGTGACTGTAACAGATGAGCTTTTGATGATTATGAGGTTGCTGATGGTCATCAGCGCTGGAGAGGTTGCGACTTCAACTCGGCAGAGTGGCATATGCTGGGTGCGGATGGTGTGGGGTCATCCAGATCTTCTGCCAGCACCAGCCATTTCATTACACCAACAGATGGCTGCAGGGATTTTACCATTAAAGGATCCTTCTGCTGAATCATTTTCATATTGTCAAAGTTATCACACTCGCATCGCTTCATCGCTGCTGACATTAAACACACTGTCACTTCTGAGTCTCTGCTTTCATGAAAATAAGACTAGGAGTAATCAAATGGAATCAGCGGGTTTTTGACTAAATGAGCGTCAAGCTTGTGGTTTGCACATGGAATATTATGTGTTTTAAGATTAATGAGGATTAGGGTTATAGGATGCTTTTCACTGCATTTGCCAGAGATGAATCAAAGGCTGATTGGAAGTCACAAAAAGCTCTCAGAAACCAAATCCTCCCTTGGCAATTAACTTTGTATGCGCTGAGGACGTGGCCGATTTTGAACTTGACTTTGCGGGAATCAGCTGAGTGATTTCCCCCCCCCCAACCATTCTCTACCACAACAGCATCATGTTATCAGTGCATTGGCACTGATTACAAGGCTCCATTGACCAGGGCTGCATGCGTTTCTGTCCTCCAACGATGCCGGTGCATGAATAGGATGTAATCAATCTTTGATCCAATCAGAGGTCGGTGTCTGGGTGACTGACAGAGAGGTCTCTGTGGGACTCTGATGAGGCCAGAGTTAAAGGGCTCTCGGGGGACGGGAGGCCACGACAAAGAGATCCTCTGAGCAGCAGTGACTCTTTGAAATGAATTTAGTGAGTGCTGCTGAGCATCTAGCTCCTCTTTCTGTCCAGCCCCAAAAGAGCTTTTATAATTGTATATCAAAAAGAGGATTTTGCAATGCATTTGTTTTGAAAATAAAAAAAAACATTTTTACAATTACAAATACACAATAGCACATAAATGTGAGTCCTTATGTAAGGAAATACATCTAACCTCACAACCCCTGCTGCAAAGATGTTTGTACTTAAAGAACAGACTTTGCTATCTTTTGTGCAAGCCTGCAGCTTTTTATATTTTTGTAGGGCCACACAATGATAACTACAGCAAGCAGCCAGTGAAGCCTCAATAGCACAATTTCTTCATCTTATTTAATTAATGCACACTTCAGGCTCAGAAGGGCATCTGCAGCCACCTAAACTTTAAAGGACAGTTCTTTATGAGGGCTCGTGCACTGTTGTAATGGACTATTTTCTTTGTCTTCAAATGATGGGAACTTTCTGAGTGGATGCTCCCGGAAACATTGAATTCCCTCACAGGAAAATAGCATTCACTCCCTGCAGACAGCTCAGTAACCGGTCCTGCTTCATCACGGCACCAAGTCATTGCAAAGAGCCAAGCTGTAGCCCCGCGCCTTTGAACGAAAACGATTTAGATGCAGGATTCTGGTTAATGGTGCAAAAATTGAAATCAGAGAGGGCCTGTCTTTGGAGACAATTGCGTCCATAAATATTAAGATAGAAGAAGAAAATGCTGAGGACTCCATTTTAAGTGAACTGTTGTGCTACTTTAAAATGAATTGCTTTTTGGATTTAAACCCCACCATCTCCACCTCCTGCCCTGTGAACATAATGAACATAATCTTCTGCCTGCAATCAAACCATTACTGCTGTTCATATTTGTTGTTGAGCCAAACGAATGCAGTGGTTCAAAGTCAGCTCCTCCGTGTGAACAGTAGATGGTGGTAGTAAACACTTTTACATGTAGCTCAGACAGGGACAGCAGGCTGTCACCTCCTTCACACTGTACGGCAGAATTCACCTTTTATTTTGTTAATCTCTTTTCTTTTTTTTTTTTCCCTTTTTTGAAAGCATCCTTTGGTAATCTAATGAGCTTTGAAAAACTGTTCCCACTCCTAACTCACCTTTTTTTTACACCCATGTTAACATTTTCCACAGATCAAAGACAAGTGTCATTACTTTCCCTCAACTCTGAATAACAATCAGGCATGAAGTCTACACAGTGTTCGACAAAACGCAGGAAGTGAGAGACAGAGCTGCTAAATCCCCCAAGTTAAGCTCCTCACCTCCTCCTTCTCTGAAGCACCAGTCTTTCATCAGGCTGGTTTTATCGCTGCGTCAGAGACTGGCGGTGTTTGAAGTTTCAAGCTTTTCCCGTCACTAAAACCGCACATTGAGGTGAGCGCCGGCAAAGACTAGATCCCCGTCAAGACGGACGAACGGGCTCATGAGCGCAGGAGGAAAGTAGGGTGAGAATTTGGCTCGGCCGTCGTTTGACATGCCAGACATTCGTGAATGTTTTGTTATTTTTATTGTGAAGGTGGGGAAATAAACTAAATGCGTGGGCACACAAAGCGACAAAGAGAGTTCTTGTAGTTTCACAAGTGGAGGGGATAAAAGCGCTGTCGATGCAAAGCAAAGCTGGCAGATCAATAACTGTGGGAACCAAAGCCCTGTCAGAGACAATACAGTACAAGGACCAGACTCACAGAGTAATGGAGACTTCAAATGGAAAATGTGAATATTCTATGTGGTTGTCCAATTAACACTGTCCTGCTTGGAGATGCAGTGCTGGCAGTGGTTTGACTTTAGGCTGAATCAGTTAATCAGAGAGCCTTACCTTACAAATAAGAACTGATCGGATCATCAGTGAACTCACTGAAAGTAATCAGCTGACTCTCAACTGTGCCTTATTGTGTCTTTCATCTCTTTGTTTTCATTGGCATGAGAACAACTTTTAAAAAATTAATGTTTAAAAAAGTTAGTTTGTGGGTTTTCTGTAACGTCTCCACCCATAGCTGCTTATCCTTTGGACGGACGTGTGGAGGTCTGGACCTGACCCTTCATTTGGAGAGTGCTCCATCTGCATGTGTTTTCTGCAGCCTCCCACTCGTGCTTTGATTTTCTCCCACTGCATGTTGTTTGATGTCACAAATTCCTAGCTGACTGGAAAAAACCCAGCTGGCTTTGTGCAAATGTTCACTGACGCATCGCAGCCACTGGTAATCATTTTCTCCTTCTCTGTGTTTCTGTAATCTCTTCTCGTCTCTTTGTTGGTGGGCTAAGCTTGTACAGTCATCACTTTTTAAGTCTCGCGCCGCTGTTGGGCACATCGTGGCAACGCTGGCGGGAACATGGCTCTCCCTCACTGTTTGTGAGTCATGACCAATTAGAAGAAACTCTGTCGATACACCCGGCAGCACTGAGAGAGTGTGTGAATTAAATTGACGTATGAATGATTTTAGAAATCTTAAAAGTTCCTAAAATGTCTTAGTTTGGGTGGCTTTTATATCCTAACAATATTCCTGGTAGTTGCACACACAGGCGTGCAGCTGCTTCTTCTTCTTCTTCTGCTTTTCTTTGCTTGTTTCAGGAAAAGCTAAAGTTGCCTTAACTTTAAACTCTCAAGAGAGATATCATCAAAATAGTCCCAACAAACACAGCTAATGCTGAGGCAGGATGTTCTCTTTAATCTGTAATGTATGTATACAAAAGAAAGGCCCAAAAGCATCTCGCCGCGTGTCTTTGAATTGACGGCGCTGAGGGATGCTAAACTGGCTGGGGAATTCTTTTTTGCCTCTCTAGTTGGAATTGTTTTCTTCAAAGGCGACTGTTGTTTTTTAATTAAACACTGAACTGGCTAATTGCGAAATTGATTCAGGTTGTGTTTTTCACTGTGTAGAGCAATACACTGGCACCTATATCTATATTTATCAGGGGAAGTAAAGCAGCTTGCACTCTCTGCCTGTCTTGCGCTTTCTAATTCTTGTGCCGCAGACACATTCCAGGAACCGACACAGGCAGTTTAGACCGTTTAATGCTGTAATCCCACAACTCTTCAAAATGTTTTGGAAGTTTCTCAGTAAGCTATACACATAACTGACAGTATGAGAGTCTTTTACTCAAAGCAAACCCTGTAAGCTCATCCTCAAAAGTAGCTTGAAAGTCTGTATCAACAGCAGGATTATACATGGGACCAATCCGAACTTCAGAACTGATTTGCACTTAGTTTACGCGTCGGTTCGTGGGCGCAGTTGGACGATTGAGCTATAATTGTGTGTTATGTAGACACATTGGCGATAAACCTTTTTCTTTTCCCCTTCCGGTACGGTTTATGTTGAGGGCGAGGTTAAATTTGCCTGAGAAAATCACATAACAAACCTCCACATCTGTCTTTCCTGATGGCTAAAGTTACCTTCAGAAGCTCTATATTTCAACAGGGCATTTTGCCACTGGATTAATCATCAGGCCTTAAATTATTCATTGCTTATCCAATCTTGAAAAACTGTCCTCAGTTCAATGTAATTCCATAATTTTGCCAAGAGAAATTGCCCAGTGTGACACTGCCTAGGGCATCCTGGCAATGGTCCACAGGCTCCCCCTTGATCTCTGCACAGCGGTTCCCCTCCTTTTCAGAGAGACGGTTTTATTCTCCAAAATATACAAGGTAATCCACAGTTCACACACGCAAGTACTTGCTAGATTTGTACATCACCTGAACAGACTAGTTAGTGTGTTCAGCTGAGATGCTCTTAAAGCAGAAATAATCTCACTGTTTCCAAACATTTATGCAACAGTAGAAAGACACCCTCTGCCGGGTGACCCGACCGGGGTTGATCAGGCCCCAGCCTGTGTCCAAGAGGCTAATTATGTACCTATTTTAGTACAGCCATCTCGAAGGCTTCTCCGCTGCCTCTACACCGGTCTTCTTGCTGTGCCTTGTGACGCCCAGGCCTTGCATTGGCCTGCAAGTTGACCCCATTGATGGGTGTAAATATACTGATTAAGGTTGGGATTGTTACTTATATATCTTATATTATTATGTTATGTTATTATGTTATTAGCTTAGCTGAAAGAGTTAGTAAAAATATAAAGAAGTAAAAAGACGGCAAAAGTTACAATTTATTGCTGTTTTAGCTTCAGAGATTCTGTATATCTGCTTACTTAGAAAAACCTACTTTCAGCTGCTCTCTTATTCACAGGGTATCACTTCAGTGGGCATCTCTGTATGATTGATTTGGTAATTTATTATTTCTTTTTTTACACCTTCCTGATGCAAGCCCCCCAAGGAATTCCTGGAAGTGAACTGGGGATCTTTTACTTGTCAGGCAAATGTGTAAACGGCTACGCCATGGAACCATACTTTGCTAATTATGTTGGGCTAAATTATTCATTGCTTTATGTGAAGCAGGTTTATTAGTGGTGTCTTCGCCTGCTTTAGTTTCTCTTCATGAATGGAAAATAAACTCTCTCTCTGCTCTCATCAGCAACACTGAGAGCTGCACGTCTCCTATTCTGCCAGCACTACACAGCATGGCTGTTGGTCAGAGCAAGCAAGGATTTCATGTTACCTGTTTGTGTCCGTTTTATAAATTACTGCCATCTTATGGCTGCAGTTGGCTGTTGTCTCCTGAAGGTGGCTTGGCTCCAGTTCTTTGGGCTTTGTAGTTTCTGTCATTTTCATGGGAGTGCCTGCGTCCCGTTAACTAAGGCTGGAGCTGGGTAAGATGAGAGGCGAGCGGCTTTGGTACTTTGCGCATGCACGTGGTAGATAAACCTGCAGTCTTTGGTGGCAAACTGACAGAGCTTTCACTGCTCTGGGATCAGTAAATTTTCTCTTGCTAATAACCTTCACTTTGTGATGTAGCCGAGTTAAAGTGTAGTGTGAAAAAAAACTTGCAATAATTTGAGATGATGGAGAGGGGAAACCAGCTCCTGCCGTTGATGCTTCGAGCTGAACAGGTGCAGGTTGCACCAGGTACTCTCGGATTACTTTGTATGACAAACCGGTTAGTCAGTCGTTTCGCTTCATAGACACGTGTTCAGAGAACACTTTTACTTTAGATACTTAAGTCAGATTTGCTCATAATACAGTTTTTAATCCTTTTACTAAAAGTCCATCACCAGTCATTGTTAGCTAATTGCTGCTCAACTGTGCAAAAGTTACAGCACAACACTGTTACACATGCGGTGGACAGTGCTACACTAAGCCTCCTTATATGTTAAATGTCATATATTTGCTGCCAGTTTTGCTGTCAGATGAGAAAAAAAAAAACCCTTTGTAATGTCTTAAATGATTTATTCACTTGTGCGTCAGCATCTTGAATGCACCTCCCTACAGTTAGTTAGTTCCTACAAGGCTGCATCTTGAGTCCCAAGAGAAAAAATACACACAGAGCAAGAACTGAAGTCGAATGCGAGCCTGTAAATTGATATCCCGTCTATTATTTTTATTTACTTTCCTTTTCGTGCCATGCAAGAGTGAAGTAAGAAACCATGAGGGATTCATTTTAACCACTTTAATTTCAACGTGAGGCAAATGAACTCTTTCCGTCTGATGTTTTGACTGGTTCGGATCTCTCGTAGCTGCTGACCCGTTCCTTTGAGAACGCGCAGTGAGACACCATAGGGTTTGCGGTCTGGGAGACAGACGTGACAGCGCCGTGTTAGCGCCCGTGCTGTTAAATCTGCTGGGAAATAATCCCTCGTTTGTTGGCTGCACACTTTCCAATTAATCACAGCCCTCTCGGCGCTCGGTTAAATTGTCGGAATTTAGAATAATGTCGAGGAGTCAAGCTTATTTATTCCTGACAAACATTTTAAGACTTCAATCAACTGTCCCCTCAGCTGCTCTCCCCGTGCTGAGAGGCGCGCACATACAAGCAGAGATGATTTAGTCCTTCCAGTGAAGCATCATAAATCACGCTTCTGAGTCAATAAAGCTCTCTGCTCGGCCATCTCTGAACCTTCCAAATTCACTGTTAGCCTCCCTGTCATGTTAGTGCTGCAGAGTAATTAACCAGATGTTGCTGCAGGGAGGGAAAAAAAGGGCCACTGGTGCACATTTCATGAAGACGATACTTATATCTGCAGTGTGACTCAATAAGCATGCATTACCTGAAAAATACTACACAGCGCTAGAAAAAATAAATAAAAATAATGGTACAAATACACATGGCAAGGCAACGGTAGCTCCACTGCTGTTAGCTCGGTATTTAACTTCAGGTGACTGGACAGATTTTCTGGCAGTTTGATGTACCCAAAATGCCAGCTGCAAAGCAGGTGAAGAATGATTGAGTAAACACTGAGATTTCATCCCAAACAAAGAGCGAGCAACCACAAATCTCACTGCTGAGGGGAAATCATTCTCACCTAAATCCCACCGAGACTAAAAAGGATTCAAGGATTACAGCAAGCGCTCACTTAGCTTTAATCAAAGTGCAAAGCTGTGCAGGCTACCGTTGTCCTTGTTAGACATTAGAGAAACCAACTGAGTCCTCACTCGTACTGCTTTAGCAATGGGAACATCTTCAGATGTATTTCAGCTCGTCCTACATTTCTCAAAAATGTTCACCTTTTCTGTGTTTCCTTTGTGACTCATTCATATGTGAAACCAGGGCAGGCAAGAATACTCTCGGCTGATCATCTCCACCCTCAGTTTTCTGAGCCTGTGTTTGCGTGTTTTGCTTTTGGTTGTTTAAAGAGTTTTTGACGTTTTCCTTGTTATCCCGGAGCGCTGTGTACACGTGTGATCTCCACATAGAAGGATACGCAGAAGGCTTGTTGTTTTTTTTTGTTTTTTTTTTATCAAACGATGAAACGCGGCGTGTTTATGCATACGTCTCTTCTAGCTACTGCATGTATTTTCACTTTGCATCTCACTCCACAACTTCTTACCCCGACATCATTACTCGCCACTTTAATCCCTCCCCACCTCTCTTTTTACCCACTGTTTCCTCTGGGGATCTGGCTTATGCTACACCGCCTCTTTGTACATACTGCACAGGTAACACTGAGAAATAGACGGCAGCGTCTTTCTCGGTTCTTCAGGGAGTGGGGGGGAAGGCAAAGAGAGCCCTGAAGCTGTCTCACAGGCACAAAACCAGCAGAGGAAAAGGTAAATATGGATTATTGAGTGGCATGAGAGCAAATAGGCAGCGGGTACAAGAATAACACTCATAAAAGTCAAAATAAAAATTAGGGGGTGTGGAGAGGTTCACTTTCTAATCATTTCAAATTGTAAAATAGATCCAGATGATGCTAATCTATTCTAAAACTAGCTGGCAAACTGAGACCAGAACATGAATAACTTGATGTGCCTCATTGATTTGGAGACTTTAACTCTTAGACGTCACAGGTGGGTAATTCAGCTCATTGTGCTTCCTCAGCCTACCGTCACCTCTTGGACTCCTGGACATCATAATACAGAGAACTTTCTCTCATTAGCAGTAACCCATGACAGTGTTTCAGGCCTGAGATTAGGCCCGCCTCTTCAAAGGGAACTCAGTGGATAGCTGTGCTGAAAGTGATCAGGCTGCACTGGACAAGAGGATCACTTTTAATGAGTTTCCCCTCTGTTCCCACTAACCAGGCAGCTCCGCCTGAAGACTGCCTCCCAGTCCGCTGGGATGAAGCCTGATGTCCAATCCGCTGGGATGAAGTTTCCTACACATACTGCAGTTTTCTCCCAGAATGGGTGCAGCAGTTCTCAGTACAACTCTGAAACTTGTACAATATGTACTCATAGCTTCAATGCACACCTGCAGCTGACCTCCAACATTTTACAGGTCACTGCACCAACTTTCTCTGGCAAAATTGTAATTATACACTCATTTATCAGGGAACAGGTGGTTAAAGAATGAACTATTACTAATAAGTTATTTTTATCTTACTTCACCACTGAAATGCACCAGCATAAAAGCAGATGACTAATTAGAGTCATTAGATGATGATGAATTAGGAACCTGATACAGTATTAAATATTTAATCCTCTTTTAAGTACAACATTCAACCAAATGCGCAAAAGACTGAAATGAGCATGTGTGCAAAAGCATGTGCATGGTTTATTTTCCGTCATGACGCGACTTTATGCGCTAAAGCACTCTGCAGCGGTTTAACAGGAAAAAGGATAAAAGTGTCAAAAATGTGTACGACCCTGTTTCCACAAAACTTCCTTATTTACTCCCTATAGAAACTAATTTATCACATCAGTCGTTACGATCTTCTGTGTAACTCCGCAACGTCCCGAGGTGCATTGTGACATAAATACCAGTTCACAATATAAACCTCAGCCTACATACACCCACACGCTTCATAATCCAATCAGCCTATCGCCCCTCCTGTGGCATCGCCGATGACAGATAACATCACCATCAGATGGCAGAGGAGCCTATCGTTATGGTAACACATCCACCCTCTGTAACATACAACATTGGGCCCAAATGCACAATCCAACAGTCAGAAACATCCTCCTGCTTATTATTGTTTGATGATCGTGATGGATCACACGCACGCATGCACGCTAACTTTTTTTCCTGAAGTCAGCTGATTGTGCAGAAGAAAAAAAAGCTTCCTGACAATTATTGTGCAGATAATTGAAGACCTTATGATGATCAGTAACTATACAATCATCAGCAGATTCGGTACAGAATTGGGTTGCAAATATTTTAAAGGCTATATTTAATTTAAAAAAATGTTACCAGGACAACTGACAAAGTCAAAATTAATTTCAAATCATTTGAATCCAGGACACAGACCCTAGTCCAAAATATTTGTCAGAACTTCTTCCAATCTTCTGCAATGCCTCAGTAACCTCACTTGAATTATGGTTCCTGCTACCGGAGTTTGTTTTTGTCATCTGAGGGTTTGAGTTGAAAGACAAACATACAAACAAACAAAAAAGAAACACCCCCTGGGTTTGAATTATGTGCCCAGCTGGACTCAGTTTCCTTTCTGCGTTCAACAATAGTACAAAAACTTTACTGTGCAGTACTTAACTATGATATTCAGTTTACTCTTAATGTTTGTCTCACATTCAGAATTGTTCCATGACGAGTCGGATGACGATCCAAGGGGCCCGCAACAAGAGAAGCTCCTTAAAAACCTGATATGATGTATGAATTAATTTTCAAGGTTACATTAAATCCAAAATTCTTAGCTGCACTTCAGACGAACACACTATTATATTTGGTTGTTCACTGGAAACATGCATTGTGGGACGCTCCCCTCAGTCCTCTCCGTGGGCTTCAGTGTGACCTCTGAGGGACGCTTCAGGTTTTTCTTTCTTTCGTTCTTTTTCTCCATATGAGTGCATCTCAACAGCGAACGGTTTGTGTCGTCAATCGAAGGAGCTCAACCTGCCCCACCGACAATGCTGCCCTGGTTTATTCCCGTTTCCGCTCTCCCACTAAGAATCTTACTGACAGAATATATGGCGTCAGCTTGCTCCAAATCTTTGAGCCTTTTAGCCTCTTCTGTAATGCTTACACAGGGAAATTGAACAAGTGGACAGACTGTGCCGCTCCGCAACATTATGCACTGCAGAGCAGAAACTCCATTCTCTTAAGCCTCTGCAGTGTGGTCGCTATCAGAAGAAAGCAGTTTATCAGTTTCCGTTCATCAAAAGTTGTGCTGAATTGAGTTTTGGTATTTTCTGATCAACTGAAATCCAAATTGTATATGCATAAATAAATAAATAAATAAAGCCAAATACACCATTCAAAGAAAGTGATATACAATTTATGCCACTGTGAAAATCATTGCTATTGAAACTAGTTTTCATAATTATCCCTCTGGCAAATTATGGCCTTTTCACTCACTAATTGCGGTTTCCTTTCATTTTATTCATCCAGAATTAAATTATGTGAACAGGAGCCCAGAGTGGATAATAGTGACCCAAAGTCTACCACACAGGCTGCTTCGAATGCATGTATATAAATGAGTCGCCTGGAACAGAAACCCTGCAACAGCCTCAACTCTTTGAAAACCACACTGCTGTGAAAGCATGGGGTGTGTTGTCCTTACATCATGCAAGAAGAGATCAAAGTAACCAACCAAAAAAACGTGTGTTCTCTGGGTTTGGGGTGACTTTGTAATTAGTTTTAGGGGCAACAAAACAGCATCATCATCCACATAATGTCATAATTAGCCCATTCGGAGTCCAGGGGGCTCCTTTGGGCGGCTGATGATGGTGATGCTGAATCTGCCCTCTTGTTTCATGTGAGCTAACATCAGGCAATTTGCCACCTCATTCCTCTCTTTCTCCTTTTTCATTCTTTCTAGCAAGTCTTTGATGCTGTGTCAAATGTCTCCCTCTTCAAAGTCTTCAAGGATGTGGACCCGCTGTACCAAAATTGGTCCCATCCAGGCCTGTTATGAGCCTGCCAAATAGTGAGGACATTGATGGAGTAGTAAGCTGATGCAAGGTTGTATGTTTCATCAGGCCTCATTTTCAATCTGATGGGATGCCGGAGACGAGAAAAAGTTCTGTCAGACACGCTGTAAGAACGCTTGATACTTCCTCCTTTCAGCAGCGTCTCTCAAAGTTTAAAAACAGCGTCCGTCCACTTTATCGGACCGTGTGAGACATTTAATCTTTTCGCATTGCTACCTCTTCTC
>VUQJ01044814.1:47285-58190 GCA_015108635.1 Andinoacara biseriatus | reverse complement strand
TGAGTTTTGCTTTCCTCTCAGCTCAAAGCAGTCTGGCAATTCTCCTTTGACCTCTGATATCAACTAGGCATTTTCAGACAGAGAACTGCTGCTCACTGGATGTTTTCTCTTTTTCGGACCATTCTCTGTAAACCCCAGAGATGGGGGGAAAATCCCAGCAGATCCTGAACTACTCAGATCAGCTCATCTGGCACCAGCAATCATGTTACATTCAAAATCACCTTTGTTCCTCATTCTGATGCTCAGTTTGAACTTCAGCAGGTCATCTCAACCATGTCTACATGCTGCCATGTGATTGGCTGACTAGACATTTGCATTAATGAGCATTTGAACATGTGCCTAATAAAGTGGCCAGCGAGTTTATAACGTCATTGTGAGGAGAAAAA
The DNA here is from genome assembly GCA_015108635.1 of Andinoacara biseriatus. Classification (NCBI taxonomy): domain Eukaryota; kingdom Metazoa; phylum Chordata; class Actinopteri; order Cichliformes; family Cichlidae; genus Andinoacara; species Andinoacara biseriatus. The sequence goes on along the minus strand of VUQJ01044814.1, from coordinate 57,804 downwards.
CGTTTGTTGTTTAGACATTATGCAATATGATGCAGTTATAATTATGCTGTCTGACCTGTTTAGTTGTCCGTCATCACTCTTTTTCTTTTCAGACACATTCTCCCAGAGCGAACCCAGAGTCCTGGGCCTGGCCATGATTCCCGGTCACCATGTGGTGTCCATCGAGGTGGAGGCAGACAGTCTGGATGACACACAGGGGTTCGGCGCTAATCATTGACGAAGCGCCCTCTGTTTTGACCGCACTCGGCATTCATGTGACTGACTCCTGCTGAGCCAGATGCAAGACTGGCTGATCCCAAAGGAGAACAGACGTCTTCGATCGCTCAGACTCTTTGGATGCAGAACATCTGCATCGATGTCCTGGATTTAGTCAATCCCGCCGTGACTGACAGAAGAGTGCATTTGCAGCGACTGCTGTACAATGCAGCAAGTGTAGAGATGGTGTGAGTGTGTATGAGAAGGTGTGGGTAAACAAGAGCAACGTGGATGTGTGTTTCATTGTCTGCAGTACCTTTGTTACAGTGCATTTTAAATAAAATCTTATTTGAGGCTTTGTGTTGCTGTCCTTGCGTCACTTGATAGGATATCACAAAATGAGCAGAAATGTTTCAATATTTTAATACACTTGAGCACATCAGCTGACTCAGTTTGGCAATGGGGGGAAAAAGTGATGCCAACAACAAAAACCCAGAAACAAAACAGCCCCGCTCAGAGAGCCCGTCACATTTTGTTCACACAATCAAGCAGTAGAAGCTGGTTACAGTCACCATGTCCTTAAGTTACTAAAGACAAAATAACTTAATTTGTGCTAAAAAAAAGTCTAAAAATAAAAGCATCATCTTGATTGTGGCCCATGTAGCTGCAAGAGCCTCATTTACAAATTGTATCAGTATGAAACTGATTCAGTTTGTGTGCCAGTGCAACCAATTGGATAAATATTATCCAAATATGCTGCTCATGAAGTGGATATGGTACACCTCAGGGAAAAAATAAAGCAGCAGCTCAGTCCACCACTGGACACGTGCACACTTCTGTAAGACCTATTTATAAATGAGGCTCTCCGATAGCCACTGAAGACACACAGACACACAGGAGTGTGTGAAAGGCTTTTCAAAAGCCTACAGTAACATTTCAGGAGTGGAGAAGAACAAAGAAAAGTGCAAGCTTCCAAAAAGTTTCTTTGAAGGCAGAAAGGAAAAGGAAAAATATTCCAAATCTTGATTCAATCACCTGCTGCTGCATTTTCTTCAAGCAGTCATGAACCTTTTTTGTTTTTTCAGTTATTTTGTGCACTTACATCCATAATGTCTGCAGCTGGATATAAATTAGCATTTCCAACCAAAATTCACACATTATTCCAATTAGATATCCGGAGAAACCCAAAGTGACTTAAATAAAAACTATCACAGAGCACCTACGCTGACTTCAGATCCATAGGATATTCTTACAGCCACAGGTTTCGTGCAGCAGTGCTTGAGTTTCACCATAAATATAGGAGCTCAACAACATGGATCTAATGATAAATATAAAAAAATCCTGCTTCTCTAGTGTAGAGACATCTCGACATGGTAAAAAATAGAGACTGAGATCAGTAAACCTTTAAAGAATACTGCAAGCAAACAAACCAATGTACAGATATTCTGAGTCCGAGCGAGAGTTACGGCACTAGAAAGGAGTCGCTGAGTAACGCTTCAAAGAATGGCACAAAGAAAGAAGAGAGGACACTGCTTCCAACCAACATCCATTTCCTAAGGAGCTCATGTGTAGACTTCATTTTCTTCAACCACAGCTTAATTTAATGAGTAACCACAGTTAGGTCCTTTGATTTTGTGGTAAGAAGTCCAAAATTAAAAGATAAAAAAACAAGAGAAAAAATGTTTGACAAAAACTGCGTTCAGGCTGACGCAGTTCTTTTGAGGAAGACTTTTCCTCCACAAATCCATCGCAGGTCTTCTCCAGTATCCCATCCACCTAAAGAAAAATGGCACTATCACCTCCCTCCCCGCCCGTGTGTTCATCAAGTCCTGCTCTCTAGTTGTACTGGAACTTGAAGTGGAAGCTGCCACCGGACTCAAAGGGGTTGAAATGAAAAGGCCAGCCCTGGTGACCGCCGCCTCCGCCTTGCTGGTTTTCTGGATCCAGTGGATCCTCGCCCGCGTCAAACTTCTGTCTCATTTCTGGAAAGACGACAGGAAGAATGAAGGGACACATTTAAGAATGTGAAAGCTACATCATTAACTCCTGTCTGACAAACATCCATCTTCTGCTTTTCTAATTCAGGAACACAGGAGTCCATCCCAGCTACCACACAGGGAAAGGTGGGGTACGTCCTGGTGAGCTCCCCTGTGGGGAGGAAATGGGGAACCTAGAAAGAAACAGGGAGAACACACAGATGGCTGGCGGATTTGAACCCAGGACCTTTTTGGTGTGAGGCAACAGAGCTAACCACTGCATCACCGTGCTGCTCCCAGTACAACTGGTATAACACTACAATGACCTCCTTCCATTCGTCTCATAAAACCTGACAGTCTTTGTCTGCAGACCTGCAGGTTTAAGTTTAACGTTGCCCAGCAACATTTTCTCTCTTTTCTGTGTTATCGCTCATTTCTTTGATATGCAGCCTGATAGCTTGGCCTAACTTATCCAGACATAATTTATCTGAAAGCCAAACTTCTAATTTTCATGTTTTGTACCATAGAACACATTCAGTGAGGTTTAAAGTTCCTGCTGGTGGACTTCTGTCACTTTTACCACCCAAAATTATTTAAAAAGAATAACAATTAGCAAAATTATTTTAAAGGTGATATTAGTAGTGACAAAATGTGACAGAGTCCTCGAGACTAAATCTGACTCGCTGTGAGCAAATATCGCCTACATTCCTAAAATCACACCATCGGGTGCTTAAATAACGATCTCGGCTCCTCACCTGGGTCGGTGAGGACCTCTTTAGCCGACGCGATGTCGATAAACTTCTTTTCCGCTTCTTTCTTCTCGGACTCGGACTGGAAGTTGTCGGGGTGCCACTGCTGTGCCAGCTTTCTGTACGCCTTGATGATCTCCTGCTTGTTGGCGTTCCTGAGGAAGTTCCTGAGAGTTAGCGGCTGCTTTATAAAAGTGATGTCGCCTGAGGCGTCAGTGAAAAGAAAATAAACACCGTTTGCGCTGAAGCTGGTTGGGCTGGTTACCTGCTGACGCCGAGGATTTTATAATAGTCCCTCTTACGAGACAGCTTGAGCAGCTTCTGGGCTCGTTCCAGCCCCTCTTTAATCTCGCCGCTGTCGCCATCGAACTCTCTCGCCTCCTGGTAGTCCTCCACAGCTGCACAACGGATATCAAGAGGAATTTAAAGATACCTTCAAAAATATTTTTTTTCTACCACATATTTGAGGCTAAATACGTAATTTTATTTTACTTTAATCATCAATTATCAATTTAACATCCTGACGCCGTGTGCAAAGTTGAACCCCAAATCAAATTTTTAATATTTTATTTTCCTTCCCAGATCATTTTGGTGTGAGCGGCGCAGTTTTGGCAATATTGCTCAAAATCAAACCAAACCAAAAAAACCTAGATGGACAAATAATAGAGGAAAAACATGCAAATAAGACTTGGGGATGAAGTGACCCTTTAAAAAGTACACCACACTTTGTGGTTTTTTGTAGTTTATTGCTATTGAGGAGATCATATCACCTTTCTCATAGTCCTGGTTGAGGATATAGGCTTCAGCTCTGTCTCTGAGGACGTTGACGTTGCGGGGGTCTCTCTGGTGGGCCTCTGAGCACACATCAATCGCCTCGGCAGCAGACTTAATCTGGAATTGATTGGAAGCAAAAGGAGAAAGGTTAAAAACTGTGAATGAACCTGAGTGAGAACTGGGACTGTGTCTGCAACCCAGTGGCAATTTATTTAGAGGTTTGACATCTTCTGGGCCGTGTGAGAGAGGAAAAAAAAGTGAGCATCACTTAGTGTGAATCTGAAAAATCCAGTCACTCTCTCACCTTGACAAGACAGAAGCAGATCCTCTCTTTCGCCAGGCTGGTGTAGTACGGGACGTTAGGCTCCACCTCCATTACTGATGTATACTTTTCAATGGCTTCTTGATACCTAAAGGCAGAGAGAAACTGAGTTACGTCACGAAATCGACATATAAGTGAAGCGTTAAACCTCTTACGCTCTAACTCACTGTAGCACCGAAACAGTTTCCAATTTACAAGCGCCTGCAAACGTACACATTACAATTCAGAGAGGCCGATATTTCGGATGCACTCTGAAACTCGCATCCTCGTACTGACCTGCTCTCTTGAATCAGCTCTTCCGCTGAGTCGAGCTGCTTGCTGAGCCTTTTCACCTGCTTGTAGTGGATGAAGCACTCTCTGTCGTCCTGGTCGAGCTTCAGACACTCTCTGATGTGGCTGCAAGGGAACAGACGGACAGAGTGAGACTTCATTTGCATGGCTGTGCTGAGGAAGACAGAGTAGTTTGTTTATTCCGTGAAACGATGCTCACTTGAGTGACTCGTGGTGCTGGCCAAGGCTGTAGTGCAGCCGGCTGAGCTTCAGAAAGGCGGCGCGGTTGTCGTTGCGAAGCCTCGTCGTCGGCGTGAGATCCAGGATGGCTTTCTGTAGATCTCCCATTCGGATGTAGCACTCTGCACGAAGCTCCCGGGAATCCGGATCCCACGGAGAGATCTGGAGGAAGATGGAAACGAGCAATCAGCTCAACAGCAAAGATCATAAAAATTCCTTCAAAGAGCTAAAATGTTGAGACACTAAAATCAGATCCAAAATCGCAGTTTCAGTGGTTATTGCTAAGATTTTAAAAAATAACATTAACTAAGTAGACACCTACCTCTAGAACTCTCTCCAGCACAGTGATTGCAGCACTGTAGTCACCTTGGTGGTATGCACCGTTGGCTTCCTCCAGGAGCTCCTCCAGCTCGTTCGCTTTCATCAGCTGGTTTTGAGCTTCTTCGTCGGCTGGGGACCGCTGCAGCTGAAAAAGCAGGCAGATTTCTCCTTTAATGGCTTGTTCACTTCTGGCAAACACACACAGGACACTGATTTAGGGACCGCAAAAGCAGCATGTTATTAAACCTACCACTGCTTCAAAGTCCTCCCTGGCCTCCTGCGTGTTGCCCTGCTTCAACAGGATATTCCCTCGCTGCAAGCGGGCCTGAAAAAATCCAAATAGATGAAGAAAGAGGATGACGAGGACTTGGAAGAGAGCAAAGGAGATGAAATGTGATAGAAGAAAATAATAAAGATTGGTGGGTAGTGAGCGATCGGGTGAACCTACAGCCAAGAAGTCGGGCTTCAGCTGGATAGCCCTGGTCAGATCTGGCAGGGCAGATTTGGATTTTCCCATGGCCAAGAACACCGCAGCTCTCTTGTAGAAGGTCAGGTAATTCTTAGGGTCGCCCTCTAAAAAATGCCAACATCACAATTTATATACTTCTTGACAAAGTAACAAACACAAGCTTTCAAAGTTTTTGTACATAAACACACCTTTCCTGGCTGTAAAGACAGTTTTGCTGCACTTATAGTAGAAAACAAGCATTATTAAAGCACAGACTGCAGACTGAAAATGTCAGCCAGTGGCAAGAACATGAATGTGCATCTGTGTGTGTGTGTAACCGTACCCACGGCAGAGTGGTAGTGGGACAAGGCTTCGGCCAGCTGACCAGCTGCCAAAAGTTTGCGACCCATCTCCAAGTGGTGCTCGATCTCAGCCTGGGTTGCCCCCAAGACGCCTGCAACATAAAACTGGGTTTGAGCCCTGCTGGAAATAAATCGCAGTGAAGGACCGAGCAGCAAACTTATAGAAGCAAACCACAGCGTAGTTGAGTGTTCTTTATGTGTTTGTCAGGCTTTTAGTCAGACTTGCACCTCGTTTCACATTACTGAAGCTGCACATGCTCGTAAGTACCACGGTGATAAAATATCTTACATTTGACTTGGCATTTCATTCACTTTATTAGCAAATACATTTCTGTTCATTTTCCCACTTATTTTCCACAAGATATTCTTAGTCACTGCATATAAACGACAGGTACACACCAATTGTGATATTCTGGGCCAATACCGGTGTTTACAATACCAGGGATGATTTTTAAGCTCATGCTGCAGCCCTGTGTCTCACTAAATATTTTTTATTTGATAAGTGTTGCTGCACAAGAGTTTAAACATAATTTTCTATCAGCTAATTGTTTTGCAATGTAGAACAAAAGGTTTTAGACATTTTTCATGAGTAAAAGTTAAAGTTAAAAGTTTGAATGATCTTCTTTCATATGCTACATTTAGGGGTCACCACAGCGGATCATTTGCCTCCATCTCACGCTATCCCTCCTCTGTCACACCAGGCCTCTGCATGTCCTCCTTCTCTACATCCATGAACCTCGTCTGGGATCTTCCTCTTTTCCTCCTGCCTGGCAGCTCCATCTTCAACACCCTTTGTCCAACATATCCACTATCCCTCCTCTGCACATGTCCAAACTATCACAGCCTTGTGTCTCTAACTTTGTCTCCAAACAGCTCTGATGTACTCATTACTAATCCTGTCAATTCTGGTCACTCCCAATGAAAATCTTAACATCTTCAGCTCGGCCTCCTGCCTTTTAGTCAGTGCCACCGTCTCCAAACCCTTCCTCTTGCTACCTTCTTCTAAACCTTTCCTTTCACTCTTGCTGCTATCCTTCTGTCACAAATCACCCCTGACACTTGTCTCCACCTGTCTGCACTCTCATCCTCACCTCTCTTGTCTCCAGTCCATTGAATAATGCACAAGTTGTCTTATCAAAATATTTTTTAAGTACCTAAAATGAGCATACTCATTATACAAAATGGCACTTTTGAGAATCATATACATTATATTATTGGATCATTGTGGTGGATGCTAATAATGCAGTTTATCTGTAAAATAATAAGCAACTAAAGCCTTAAAATAAACAGCGTGGAGTACAAAGTACAACATCTGCAACCAAAATAAGATGGAGTAGAAGCAGAAAGTACCAGAACATAGGAATACTTATACAGTATACTGATACAGTGTAAGTACTGTGTATTAAAACTGTACTTTAGTAAAGTACTTAAGCAAAGTGTACACCTGACAGTACTTTAGCATTGGTGGGGAGGGAGGGGCAAAAGTAAAGAAAGGGATGAACTGAAAAGTGCAAGTAAAGTATTACTGCAAAAACAAAACTGTGCACAATTTTATTTTGATAAAAAAACAAACAAAACAGTTGGACGCAGCAATTGTAACTGGACTATAAATACCACTAAATTGGTGGTATTAAGGGAAGGTAAATGCAAGTGCTGCTGGGGTCTGTAAGTCCTCGCTACGCCCCTGGCTGTACACACACTGCTCCTTTATGTTTAACTTTTACAAGCTAATTAGTTTTAAATCAGAGCAACAGCGTGGTAGTGACACTGCAGGCTGTTAAAAGCCTGTTTTGTTTAGGTTTTTCAGTGTGGAGCGGGTCTTACCGTCCAGCTGGATGTCCAGGATGACACACAGCAGTGACAGAGAGCACAGGACCCCGCTGAGCCCGGCCCGCCGACACGGCTCCATCTCTGAGCGGATTCACTCTGTCACACCGGAACCAGCCAACTTCACAGCTCTGCGTCCACGTTGACTGAAAGCGCCCGTCTGTTTCATTGAAATCTGGCTGTTATTTATTACAACCTCATGGTTTTCTCCCCTAGAAAAGAGCTACGACGGTGTATTTACGGTCCCGATCGGACGGTATTCCGTGTGGAAATGAGACGCGTCGCTGAAAGGTTCCCTATCCTCCCAGAAATAGCAGCTCAAATCCGCTATCCCGTCTGAACCCGCTTTTTTTTTTTTTTTTGACTCAGCCTAAAGTTAAAACAACTTGTCCGTTCCTAAAGCCGAACAGCTGACTGTCCTTACGCTTTGTAAACGAAACCTTCCCCACCCCACCTGCTAGCGCCGTCCCCGCCCTGTGTGGCCTACATTTCCGTGGTTGGTCCGCACTTCGCGCATCCGTGTTCCTCTAGAAACGTGGGCTGCTGTCATTGGATAAGCTATTTTAACGGTGACGGCACTCCCACGATGTCCCTGCGTGGGCCAGGCAGCCGGCGTGCCGTAGCCAAACGTCGCCGCAGGGCATGCAACTCTCAGCGGTAACATATGAGCGCGTGTTATGTAATGTAAATAATATTAGAGCCAGCAGAACCGGTTGAACGGGTCAAATTTGCGTTTGTATCTCAGAGAAAAGCAGAAAACGTAGTTAATGTGGTTTTATCCTGTCATAATAATATTAATAATAATAATGGAGGTCTAACATATTATTTTTTCGGTGGGCCCACTAAGTTTTGACATTTAATAGTCACTATTTTAAAACAACACTGAATCTTAATTTTTTAAACTCATTTACGCTCACGGATCATTTAATTAGTTATACATTGCTTGTGCGGGGTTGGACCTTCTTTTTGCCTTCAGAACTGCCTTCATTTGTCATGGTACTGATTCAACAAGGTGCTGGAAACATTCTTCAGAGATTTTGGCCTATAGTGACATGACAGCATCACACCATTACTGCAGATTTGTCTGCTACACATCCACGAATCTCCTGTTCATCCCAAAGGTGCGCTGTTGGATTGAGATCTGGTGACTGTGGAGGCCATTTGAGTGCAGTGAACTCACTGTTCAAGAAACTAGTTTGAGACGATTTGAGCTCTGTGATACATGTGGCACATTATTGTTGTGAGCAATAACACTCAGTGTGCTAGGAAAATATCCGCCGTACCATCACACCACCACCACCAGCAGCTGTCTGGCCTGTTGATGCAAGGCAGCATGGATCCAAACTTTGATCTTGTTCAAGCCCAATTCTGACTCCACCATCCGAATGTTGCAGCTGAAATTGAGACTCGTCAGATCAGGCAATATTGTTGTTTCTTTTCTTCTCAATCTTCTGTTGTCCAGTTTTGGTGAGCTTGTGTGAACTGTAGCCTCAGTTACCAGGAGTGGCACCCGGTGTGGTCTTCTGCTGCTGTAGCCCATCTGCTTCAAGCTTTGGTGTGTTCTCCCTCCAGAGATGCTCTTCTGCATACCTTGATTGTAACAAGTGGTTATTTACCTTCCTGTCAGCTTGATGCAGTCTGGCCATTCCCCTCTGACCTGTGGCATTAACAAGATATTTTCACCCTGGATATTTTCTCTTTTTCTGACCATTTTCTGTCAACATTAGAGCCGATTGTGGGGGAAAACCCCAGCAGATCAACAGTTTCCAGATGATCTGGCATCAACAACCAGCAGTAGAGAGCACTGGCTAGAAAAGTGATAAAAAAGGGATGAGATCAGGTGGCATCAAAGGCCACAGCACATGATTCCCATCATTTTCATGCTATTCAAACCATCCAGTGACCTCCTGTGCCCTCTGGGCCACTGTCACCCTGATAGAGACCACTTCCATCTGCATACTTTTACAGGATACAATCACTCTGTGACTCTGCCCTATATAGTGCCTTATATAGTGCTGCTTCTCACAATATAGTGACACATAAATAAGTTGTACAAAATACAGCATTTATTGTATACATAAAGAAGCACAAATGGCTGCTCTTGTACCAAAATACAAATAGTAAACATTTGTAATTTGAAAATATAACATTTGCAATCACTGAACACGCTTGTTAAACAGTTTGTTACTGATTTCCCAGAATATTTTACCCAAATCATGTCCTGACACACGTTGCTAATATTTAAAAAAAGTTCTATTTAAAAAATAAAAGTATACAACCTCCACCTGTTTTGGCTGCAGTGAGTAAAACTGGAATGTTTAGAACAAAACACTTTTTAAAAAAAAGGTAAAATACAGTCAGATAACCTGTCCTTCAGCCTCTCTTGCAGATATTGCCTACAAAACTGTACAAAACGACACATCTGAATAATCATCACGCTTTTGACCTTCCCCTTACAAATGTCAGATCATCACGTGATTGAAATCATTTGAAAATAAGGGCCAATATCAGTGAAATATAAATATGATAATTGAGAGCGCACAGGAAGTGTGTGCAGTGACGCCAAGTGATGGCTGGCTTAGCTTTGTACAGCTTTTACAGTATCAATGCAATCATTTAATCAATGTTATTAGTACAGAACGCACACTTTGAAAATGTGGTTATGTACAGCACAGCGGTGCTGAGACGCTCCCATCAGTGAACATCTGACGCACTGCGAAACTCCAGTGTAAAAAAAACTGAATGGCACGATGTGTTAGATACACTGGCAAAAAGTGAGGTGATGAAAAAGTCCACAAAGCTCGGTGTCTATATCCTGCTCAGACATAAGCATTTCTTCCGTAAGTGCTGGCGGCCACGCTTCTGCTTGGTGCTGGTCCAGAGTATACAGTTCCTCTGGTGTGATGCAAAGGGCTGCAAAACGAGATGGTGAAAGGAAAACGTCAGTCCCACACAGGGTGGAAAAATAAATCACTCTGTGCCTTCAAATCCCTGAAAACACTGTACACAGACACTCTGAGTCTCAGTGGGGAAAG
>VUQJ01044814.1:31192-47265 GCA_015108635.1 Andinoacara biseriatus | reverse complement strand
GTTAGAATAGCATAAACTGTGACTCTTCTCTGTTCAGTTGTCCTCATAGTGGCAGTGCGCCCACCAGGAGAGTGTAAAATAAATATTTAACAAAAAAAGCACTGGAACGCTGTGCTCAGCATGAAGTAAATAAAATGTCTGTGAAAAATCAGGTCTCCGCTCTATCCCACCACTGGGGGGAGCCAGTCTTCAAATGTCAGCGCAGTCCTCCTCGAGGGAAGTCTGGCCTCTAAGGCAACCATCATTCTCATGCATGTACACTTATTTTTTTAAAGCACCATCTGTATTAACTATTTCTAATGATCACCAGAACATAAATCTTAGTGTACATAATAACCAGTAAACTAAAAAAGTTTACAAATTGTGCTGACTTTGCCCTAAAATTAGTTCTAAAGAAAGAGTGTGTGTGTGTGTGTGTGTGTGTGTGTGTGTGTGTGTGTGTTTTCTTGTACAAGCTTGGAACTAAAGCGCTAAAGCATAGGTGTCAAACTCTGGCCCGTGGGCCAAATTTGGCCCCCAGTGTAATTATATTTGGCCCATGAAGCCATACCAAATGACTACTGGAGCTGGCCCGCCAATATTTTCCACAGTATTCCTGACTTTGCGCCATTACCCCTAATTCATAGCGGAAGACAGTATTTTACTTCCGCTTGCACTGTTGTTTACGTTGCAGGGTTTCACACTTGCTGTTCATATAAACATTTTGACGCTGCAGTTTCTTTTACCTGGTGTAAATGGTACCAGATAGGAGGTGGATACATTGTAAGGATGTTTTAAAAAGCAGCGAGGACAATTCAGTAACAGTGCCTCACCCGTCCCTTCTCACTGACTGGGTAGATGACATGAAATTAACCAGCAAAACTAGTTGAGGTCCATATGAAAAAGTTCATTGTTATATCTAGAGGAAGATTTCTTTCAGTAAATATCAATGTTGGCCTGTGACTTTGTCCCAGTTTTGAATTTTGGCCCACTGTGTATTTGAGTTTGACACCCCTGCACTAAAGCAATGCACTGATTGCTTATTGCCATTAATGAAGAAGAAATATTATCGGCCTCAGGACACCAGAAAAAGCTCAAACTCACTATTTTTCCTCCGAGGCCATTTTGCAGGAGCAGGTCAGACAGACTCCTCCAGCGATGGCAAGCACAGCAGAGCACCAGCCGATGTAAAGCCCTTCTCCTATTTCATACCTGTGACACAGAGCAAAATTATAGTCTGTCAGCGCTGCACTTTAGGCTTGTTTATCCCACACCCCACCACAAACAGCACCTTACCTAATGCCAGGATAGAAGGGGTCAAAGAATTCCTGAGTGATATTGAAAGCATACCAGGATACTGCAACCATGGTGCACAAACCTTTTGATAAAAAACAACAACAACCATCAGACAGTCTTTAATGAGTGATATAGCAGTGAGAGGCAGAGTTTAACACAGGTCCAAAGTCTTGAAGTGAACTGATTTGAAAGGGCAGTAAAATAAGATCACAATTCATTAGCGTACCCGGGAGGTTTCTTTATCTTCTCTATGTGGTAGTGTATTAGCATGACCTATTATCAGCATGACCTGGAGGAACAGACTGTATTTTCTCTGTTTTTGTTACCTTGGAGTATAAAAAGTACTCCAGCAGTGCCTGCGATCCTCCCTTTGAGAACATAGTTTTCTCCTCCTGCTTTTGAACATTGTATCCCGATGAGCGCGGCCACCAGTCCAAATGAGCCGAACACTATCGAGGAGATCATCAAAGCACGGGACGCTTGGATGTAACCTGGAAACAGTGCGCACATACACAGAAACAGACCATTTACCAGATTTTTAAAAAAATAATGATATTTGGCAAGTTTGATGATTTAATGTGTGTCGGCAAAGAGAGTCAAAGGACCTCAAAGTTATCCTTTTAACTTTTCTTATATATATATATATATATATATATATAATGTGTATATTATTATTATTATTATTTAATCCATTTATTGCAGTTAGGTGGTTCATTTTTATTTATTTTTTGGTCAACATACCGTTCAAAGCGAGCAGTGAAGGGAACTCCCTGCAGTTGTGCACCCCGGTTGAATCTGTGGCGCAGGACATCCACAGGTTTTCATAGATTGTCGAGGTGGTGATGACGTTTCCATCAACAGTGGAGGTCCTCCAGTATCGGTTTGGCAAAGTAATCCCCGCCATAACCCAACCAATGAACCCCAAAATCACAGCCACCACTTCCACAATCGGATCCATGACTTCTCCTCGGCCCGGCAGTCAGTCACAAGTGTATCCAGAGCTCCGTTTTTGAAATCAAGAAAAGTTTTTATGAAGGTCAAAACATCTGATTCTGGTGAGTGTGTGTGTATGTGTGTGTGTGTGTGTGTGTGTGTGCTTGATGTGTGTCAGCTCTGCCACTGAGAGATGTGTCCAGTTCAGCAGATAAGTATAATCATTTATATGACTCACTTGCAGTCTCTCCTCCCCTTTCGCTCTCTCTCTCTCACACACACACACACACACACACACACACACACACACACACACACACTCATGTACTCTATCCTCTCTCTTTTCTTTTCTTTCTTTTTTTTTGTGTTTTACACCCCTGAAACTGAACAGGTGTTTATCGCCTCACTTTCAAGGTCCAATGGTCATCGGCTGCTCTTAAAGAGACCACCCTCTGTGTGTTTTTGGTTATCTTTATTAGACATTTTTTTGCAATGATATTCTTTATAAATGTGTTTTTGACAAAGGTGCGATCAGGATTATCTTTTTTTTTTTTGCTTTCATTTGTGTGGGCTTTTTTAAAAAAAACAAAACTTTATCCTTAGAATTCACACTGAAACATTCAAGACTCAATTTCTCTAAACTATGTTGCACTTTTGCAATATAGTTTAGAGAATGTGACTTTCTCAAGGCCAGAACACAAAAGATCACAATTCTTGTCACGTCCTGTGTTTTGGAAATATATCAACATTTAACAGGTTCCATTTAAAGTCACAAAGACCATCCAGAGACAAAGATGTAATGCTTCCCAGTTCATCTCGTGGTTTCTGTGTTTCTTTCCCATCATTAATAATCCTCCTGATAGCTTTTTGTTGCCAAAGTCAGGGCGCTTTGAGTTTATCTCACTGATAATAAGATAAATCTTAACTTGCATTTCAAACCAAGCTGTCAAGAGTGAAGAGGTGAGGAGAGTTATAAACCAGCAAATGCGTTTGTTTAAAGTTCAGGAATGAGGCTCCAAAAATAGCCTCAGTTCACCAACAGCAAACCAGACTCCAGCTGCTGGCCCGGCAAAGCGTTTGCAGAGGGAAGCGTCGTGTCTGGATATTGAAAAGCTGCAAAGGTTGGTGAATATAATGAAAATCAAATCAAAACGTAATCAATTTAATTACGCAATATTGCAATGATGTGTTCGTGAAAAGACTGAAAAGAAAAACTGAATATAGTGTCACAATTTGGATTTTGTTTGACCAGGCTTAGGCCTTGAAATGCAGTATGTTCATGTTCAGAAACATCTTTATACTATAAACCAAAAAGCAAAACAAATTTTGCATAAATCCCACCTCACCGCCCCTGAAACGTTTCAGTCTGCTCTGCCAACTCGTCCCATCTGCAACATTAACTGAGGTCAGAACAAATGCCGCCCAAGTGCCATAAAAAAATCTATTTCTTTGTTCTTTTTAAATGTAACCATTATTCAGTGATGTGATTACTGGTTGCCAAATGTAATGTGATGTGTGTAACAATTTTCCTCCAACACTCAGAGAAGAGGAGGACATGGTCAAACTGCGTCTCAATCACGAGCAGCTTTTATGAACGTCTCCACGGTGATAGGGGTGCATGATTAGCCAGGATGCTCAGGGTGACTTAACGCTCCAGCGCACTTTCCAGGAAAGAAAGACATTCTTAGGACACCCAGATATTTCTGCTGTTGTTTTCTTTAATAATTACCTAATGGCTTCTTTAAACTCATTCATTTTAAAACATTACATGTTGATCAGTCATTACAAATCAATGATTTAATAAAGTCGTCAGATTCTCTCATGTGCAACAGAAAACTTGACACAATTTAAGTGGTACATAATAAAAAGATAATCTAAGTCTGAAAATAAATTAAAAAAAAAACATGGTTATATTTTTGCAGGCTAGTAATCATGTAATTTATTTATTTATTTATTTTTTACCATTATTTAACCAAGAAGTTTCATGGAGCTTAAATCTGTTTTACATTTATAAATGCATGCGCCAAATACATCATAAAATACAAAATCTACCTTAATTTTGATCACTTAAAAAAATGAAATCTTTGAATACTTTCAGTTTTAAATTGTATACCCCATCTGGCTATAAAGAATCAAATGTATACAAGGATAAAGGTATTTACAGATATACTGTCACTAAATACGGTGAGTACATTCACCAAAATATTTCAAACGAAATATTTCTGCTAATTGACTCAACATTTTACTCAAAAATCTGCCACGTTCACAAATATTATTGGGCTCTAGGATTAAAAAAAATATCACATTACTGCTTCTTTTAATAATTTCATCCAACAGAGACATTAGATGAAGAAAGACAGAAATTCAAACCACAGTTACGCTCAGTTACTCAGCAGCGACTCCTTCTTCTCCTGCAGCCGAGGAGCTCTAAATATGGATCCAGGGCCGCCATAAATGTCTCAGTTTATGAGCAAGCTGTTTGCAAAGCCCATTTTTATGGCTCGCTTGGCTGTGCCATTCATTGCTGATAACTTTGTGCTATTAGATACAAATTTCACAGCTCTGCCTGTGAAAACCAAACTTTAAGAAACGATTCCTGGAAAGAAGTTCATAACTTTTTCGGGTGCTTTCCAAGAATAGTTGGCAGTTAAAGGCAGGTGAGATGAACCTGCGATGGGTGGACACAAAAAGAGAGACAGCATCAAGCAGATAAATGCTCAGTAAGATTTCTGCGTTTTCTGAGTGACTTTGTTTAAAACTCCTCAGTTCAGATGTGGTTACTTTTCCTTTACAAAATGTGACAAGTGTGAGTTTAGAAAAAGCGTTTCGATGTACACCATAATTTGAAATTTTAAGTCAAACATCCACTTCAAAAGCTATGCATTGTACAAGTAAAACAAGCTTTTAAAAGATTATGTCAGACCTTAACAACATTATACTGATAGGAAATTATTGTGTATTTTTGTACAAATTATTCATATGCATTCATTATAGTGTTTTGCTGGCTAACTTTGGTTCGGTCATATGAGAATATCTTCTTGTTCTTTGGGGGTGGAGTTTTTTTTTTTGAAAAAAAGTGACATCACATCTCCTACACCAATCAGGATGTAGCAACATTTGTGTGTGTGTGTGTGTGTGTGTATTTAACCCTTTCATGCATGAATTATGAGAACCTCAGTCAAGGTTTTTTTTTTCTGAATGTTTTTATTTCTCTTTAGGCAAGAAGAAAAATGCAATTAAAATTTACTTTATTAACCTATTTTTCATGGAGTTACAAATTTTTCCACTCAGCTGGATACCATGCATTTGACTTTTCGACCGGAGAACTATTTAACACACCAATAACAGAAAATAATATTGCATCCTCAGATCAACTGTCACTACTGCTAATTTTGACTAATCCTGATTCTTTTAATTACATTAAAAAAACAAAAAAAAACAACAACTCCTCATGACTGGCCAATCAGTAGCAGTGTATGGGATTATGCACAAGCATCCACTGTGTTGACTGATATGTGACTATAACAACAAAACACAGGCATATACAAGAGAACGGCTTTGAACAGCCGTCCACTGTAGAGATCACTAGGCATGAAAGGGATATTATAATGAAGTAAATCAGCTGCTTTGAAATGGTTAAACTTAATAAATAACCCTTAAGTGTCTTATCTAAATGCAACTGAATGCTAGGAGGAAATTGCCGAGACAGGGATCAACAGACATGGGAGAACATTATTTACTGCTTTTTATGAGTGTGGTAAGGCTATAGGGATGATAAATGGTCTGTAAGTCTGCCAATTTAGATTTATTAGCATGAATTGTTTTCTTGCAATAACAATTGGTACAGACCTAAATGACACACAAAGAATAAATGTGACTTTGGTGCCACCATAATATCCCATTATGAAGGAATGGTGCACAGCATGGCCGGGTCACCAAGTTACAGACTTCCATGTACAGCATATACAAGACTAGTCATATACATCACTAGTCTGCCGCTGACTGCTGTATAAATAGGCCCCCTCCATGAGGTCTGGGGCTGTTTTTGATGGTGGTCATGCTCATGAATCAGCTTCCTCCATTTAGGTTTGGTGGTGACTCAGCTGTCAGACTCTGGTCTAAGAAAAATATTGATGCTTGGGAAGTTGCTAACTATTTTACTTAGACGAACATAATTCTTGATCTGTTGGGTCTTGTCTCCTTGAGCTGCCCTGATGTTCCTCTTTTTTCTTTTTCTCTTTTCTTCAGTTTCTTCATCCTCTGTCTTTCTTTTGTCTTCCACTTCAGCAGTTTCCTAATAACCTTTCATTCCTTCCTTTACTTGTACTGGGATCTAATTAATTTATTTAGGTAACTGTATACATATAGACAGATATTTGTTTACTTATTTTATTCCAATTTCTTGTGTATACACATGTGAAGTGACCATGAGCCAGCTCCTGTACTTGATGACATCAAGCTGCATGCCAGGAGTGAGCGAGACATCAACTCACTGATCCACCTCACCAGGATCTACAGCAAGAACATTGGGGTCGCAAAGAGAGGAAAGGTAATCTAGACTGAAGGGGTGAAGCTGCCAGAATGCAGAATAACATAGATACAGGAAACCTACAAGTATCTTAGTATCCCACAGAACAAGGGGAACCATGATGAAGATGGTCAGCCACAGCCAAATAACTCCAGAAGGTAAAACAGGTGCTCCAAGAGTGCCAAGAAATCCCACCAGTGGCTAGAAGATGCTGTTTTAAAGGACAGCACAGAGGCTCTGAGCTCGGCAACACATGAATCTACCACAAGTCTACTACAGCTGACAGGATCCAAGCTGCAGACTGTGCAAAGGCGGCCTGGAGACAGTTCAACATATAGTTGCAAGATTTAAAATGCAAGCTGGGACCACATACACTGAGAGGCACAAAAAAGCAGCTGGGATAGTGTACAGGAACATCTGTGCCACATACGGACTAGTCCCCAAGTCCCGATGGGCGACACCACCAAAGGTGGTTGAGGGCTCCCACAGAGCTGAGGTCCTGTGGGACTTCAAGTTCCAGACAAGCAGCTGCTGGCCAGCCAACCAGACACAGTGGTGGTTGACAACAAGCAGAAGACCGCAGTTGTGATAGGTGTGACAATCCCAGCAGACAGCAACATCAGGAAGAAGTAGCATGAGACAAGAGAAAAAACAGGGGCTGAAGGAACAACTGGAGCAGACGTGGAAGGTAAAGTCCAAAGGGGTCCCAGTGGTAACAGGAGCATTGGGAGCTGTAACCCTGAAAATGGATAAATGGCTCGAGCAGATTCCGCAGCATCTGAGGTTTCTGTCCAGAAGAGCGCAGTCCGAGGAACAACTAAGATTCTGCACAGAACCAAATTCATCACAGTCACACATCACCTCCCTGTGTACCCCCCCCATTATATCCCATTTATTTTAACTTGTCCTGTTTTCCGTGTTGAATATCCATGTTCTGTGTCATTATCGTTCTATTTTTTCATAAAATTAAAAAAGCTTGCGCGACCACGAAACTTGTCTTGTAATTGGATCATGAGCAGCAGTGTCAGCGAGTTCTCAGACACACCCAGCTTTGAAAATATTGCATGTTTATGCCAGATAAAGATACAGCACTCACAATGACATTACAAATGTAATAGGAAGGACAGTGGTTAAGAGTTCCTCCTTCCTTTTACTTGTACTATCAGGTCTCAGTACCTCTTCATTTTGACTTCTACTTCACTCCCGTAAAGTTTTGCAACACACAACAGCCTTTGTTCCCACTACAATCGATGCCTCCAGGACTGTATTTTACCATGAGGACGCACTCACACAGACAAAGATAGATTCACCCTCTCATCTTGGTAAATATTACATACGCACCTGATATTGTGACAAAAATCTAAATTCACTGCCTCTCTTGGGCAAGAATGTGAGACGACAGACAATAAACTGCTTGTTTACTGGATTATACAATAACCCTAATTTACAGTGTAGTTACACATATACATGGGGGTAACTCAGCCGTTACACCCTGTTCCCAGCTGATTTGCACTTCCTCGCAGTGATTACACATTAGTATCTGTCAGCCATGTGCTAAAACCAGTGGATGCTCGATGATCATTGGCCTTCAAGGTCCCTAAAGCTGAGCTGAATTACACCATCTCTGATGAATCATTGATGTTTATGTGTGTTTAAGACTGTGTGTGGGAAGAGCCTGGAGACAACTCACAGGTTAGTTAGACCTTGTGTTTACCTTCTGCTCCTCTGTTTGGATATTTGCTTCTTTACATGTGCCTTCTCTAATTGTTTACTCGCATGATCATCTCTTTTACACCAGAGAAAATGACTGTTTTCTCAGGCCTGTTCCTCTGGAGTTTCGGTCCTTTGAGCTGGGTTAATAAGTAACATCACACGATTCTGATAACAGCGCACACAAATGATAGCCTCCATAACTCTTCCTGTTGTAAAACGATGTCGGCTGCTTGAATCTATCTGGGGGGTCAAGATATGAGTGACGATCGAGAGTGAGTGAACTCGATCAAGCATGTTTTTCTTTTCTTTTAACACGTCCAGCTCGATCTTGGGGCAGAATACGCAAACAGCTACGTGGCGATCACAATGCAAGCTGTCACGCAGTGCCCACCAAAACCCTTGTTTTAAATCTAACAGAGTTAATAAATGACGCCGATAAGAATGGGGTTTTATACCGGACTTTGCTTCGTCAATTGATCTTTATGAAAATGAGTCAGCTGGAAAATGACAGGTTCCCGGGTTTCCTTTCAGAACAGAAGCAAAAGAAACTCCTTTACTGTGTTTTTGCAGCATTTAGTTATTCATCTCAAATAATGTCTCCATTATAAGCTGCTTTGTGTTGATGCTATGCTGAATCTAAATAAAGCAATATATGCATCTTTTTCTGAGAGCTCCCTTCCTGTGAAACGAGTGAGAGTTTTTGCAGAAGAAACGACCAAAAACTACGTTTTTTTTTCCAAGGAGGACAGGCTGAGATTTTGACAGGGACAGGATGCGGTCTTGCAGAAAGGGAGATGCGCTTATAGGAAATGGCCCATTTAGAGACAGACCAAACAAGACTTTTCTTCACATGGATATGTAAACAGGAATCTAAGTGGGAAAAAAATACTAGCAGTAGAATGAAAAAAACGGGGATGACAGCGCTTTGCGTTGAACATCGGGGACTGTGCAGCTCAACTCTGATAAAAGTTTAAAAACAATGACTTTTAAACCTGTTCTTATCTAAAGCCCTGATAGCTCTGATGGAGCACAAACAGCTCCTTCATGTAAACCTGCACCCTGCACTAACAGCATGACAGAGCGTTACATGCCGAATCTGGTCGCTGCTGTGCCAAAGTGCGCAAATGTGAAGCAGAAGGTTCATTAAAATAAGGAAATCTGACAGACAGACAGCAGTGAACATCACGTGTTTTGATGATAAGAGATATCAATTGCTGTATTTCAAGTATATCCCTCTAATAGACGCGACAGAAGGTGAAAGGAAGCTAAGTGCATTAAAGCTCATTTGGTGTGTGTGTGTGTGTCTGTGTGTGTGGGAGAGCTCCGTGTGCGCGCACTCCTGCTGACTGAAAATGCGCATTAATGAACCAGTTTGGAGGACCGGGAGTGCGCCAGTGCTCCCCCTGCACCGACAGGACCCACAGCTTTGGCACCGCGTTCACAGCTGCTGTGTTCACGGTTTCTGTGCATCTGAATACAGTTTAACAAGGATACTGGCGGGTGTGACCCCTTACTTTATCAATTAAATATTTTTAAATCGAAGTCACTTATTCTTATAAATACCAAGAATTTGTTCACCTCGCCCTACTTTCTAATAATATATATTAGATTATGAAGACGTTGGTTCACCATTAAATAGGAAATGAATAAAAATATTACAAATACATATTTTAATATTAATAAACAGGGACAAATATAAATACAAAAATAACTAAAATTATTCCAAATAATTTTTTAAAAAGATATTGGATATTCGTTTCCAACTGTTTAATTATTTAATAAAAAAAAATGGATGGATGGGTGGAAATTATTGTGCACGGTCGTGCAGAGGTTAACAGGCTGCTAATGTGACCCCAGCCAGATGTGGGTTTCCTCTGGGTAATCCAGCTTCTTTCTACTGTTTGTGTGGTAACATGAGTCATCAACACAAATCTATCATGTCAAAATCATTTTATTTATCGAGCTGGAAAACACAATCTGTTAATATTAATATTAGGAAATGCGCTGTACACAACAAAAACAGTTTAATATCCATTACAACCATTGCATCCCTTAAAGTTTTATTCAGAAGAAACATCACATCCAAAGTAAATACAAACATCTGCACGCTGCCTCCGCAGCAGCAGCGGCGTCACCACCAAACAAATGATTCTGTTCCCATTTGGATTACAAGCTTCACTTTCTGCTTCATTGGTAACACTTTCTGTAACGCTTCAAAATCAATGCAGCAAACAACAACTGAAGCAAAATTATGCTTTTGGAAAGATCATTTTGACAAACTGTAAATGTCAACAAATTCAGGCTGAAGTGCACACCATGAAAATTACACAAAGGTTAAATGGCACCTCATCTGTTCTATTTGTTTACACAAGAAATGAGAACGTGACAGGTTATTAGTGTGTAAATAAATGTACTTATAATGATTCTCAACCCTGTTATAATTTGAAAACTGGCGTTATTCACTCACCCTCAAATCAAAATTGTACATCTTTCACGCTTGCAACGCAAAAGCTTTATTTTTCTTTTTATGCAGGTCGGTCAGTGTATGAGTCCAGCAAAACGGAGACACGCCGTCTTACACCCAGGTTAGGATTTGGCAGCTCCTTTTGACACGGCCAAGCCGATAAGGCCTGCTAAACCGGCCACGCCAAGACCGATTCCCCCGACAATCGCCATGCCTACAAGGCCATCTAGATAACAAGAGATCAAGGTCAGGATGTAGTTTTCAAAACACAAGCAACTATATTATGAAACTGGGTAGTGCCTCTTACCTTTCTTTAAAGCCTTATCGATGAGCTTCTCCAGCTCCAGAGCCTGCTTGTTCCCCGGCTCGTTCCTTAGGAGAGTGCGGATGTACTTGAGAGCTTTTTCATACTCCTAGAGGGAGAAGAGAAAGTCTTTAATTCAGCAATTTTAGTTTATGGAAATTCTTCCAAAAAATGCTCTCGTCACTCGACAGCCGGTAACACCTCGAGGCAGTTATCTAAATTAATGGAAAGAGAGCATCATGATTGTAATTGCAGTGGTCACTGGACTTTGGGGACTCTGCTCCATAATAAGGCTCTAAAGATTTCTTTTTTTAAACTTCCTAGTATTAATTCTGCAATCCATATCCAAGTTACACAACACTCGCATCGCATTTCCGATTCAGTTTATCGTGCCAACATGAATAACGTCATTCCTCCAGAGAACTCGGAACAAATGCTGATTCATGTTATAAATACTGTAAGCCAAGGAAATTGATAAGTACACTTATCTACATCTTTATATGTCT
This sequence comes from Andinoacara biseriatus, assembly GCA_015108635.1. NCBI lineage: Eukaryota > Metazoa > Chordata > Actinopteri > Cichliformes > Cichlidae > Andinoacara > Andinoacara biseriatus. The sequence goes on along the minus strand of VUQJ01044814.1, from coordinate 35,542 downwards.
GATGTGTCAACTACCAGCTTCAGTTACAAAATTATTCCACAGAGTCATTAAGAGCCACGTTTCTCTCACTCTCACGAAAGAAGGAAATCGTGCGTCATGTCCATGTTGAACGGAACAGTTTTTCATTATGGATATGGAGCCTGATACGTATTCAATAAAGCATTATCCGATAAAAAAAACATTTGTGTAACCTTATTGTGCAAGAAGTGGTGGAGATGAGAGATCATCTTGACCTCCAGACTTCAAAGACCTGATTAGTTATCTCTCTATTAGTTACAGCGGGTGGGAGAGCAGAGGCGCGCACACTACTGTACGGAAATACAGGTGACAACATTCCAGATACAGAGGAGTGGGTGTGATAAGGAGACACTTTCCCAGCAGTGTCTATAAAGATGCATCCTTATACACGGCATTAGAAGTAGACCAATCGGAAAACCCTCTGCGTAAATGCTGACCAATGAGCAAGACGACATACTTTGGGAGGAGCAGGAAGAAAGAAGTTCAAATGAATTTTGCTCTGCGTGTAAGATTTGTCCCGCGTCCTCTCTGTCATCTGAGGAACCAAAGCTGTGTGACATCAAAGATTTTTGGTGGTGTGTGTCTTGATTTTGGTTCCCATAAACCTCAACAGAGAAGAAAAAAATTCACCAACAAATGCCACTCACTTTGAGTCTGTAGTTGGCCACTGCAAGGTAGAACAAATAGTCCCGGGAGTCGTCCTTCGATGCTTTCTGAACCAGTTCTACAAGGAAAAAAAACACAGATTCAAACCAGGAAAGTTGGAAAAACACAAGCCAATGAGTTACAAGAATCATCACTATGCAAGTATTAGAGCTGCCTTTGCTGTTCTTTTAATATGACGCAGCGCACGTGCCTAATCCAGAACAGGTTCCACCCTCTTATACAGAAAGAAAAAGACCACAAAATTGCTGGGCCCAAAGCTGCAAACGCTGACCTCAGTGACCGCACGAGGAGCTGCTGCAGTGACTCGAAGCTGACACTCAGCTTCTGTCCACTATGATTTTCCTCCCATAGAAATTGCCCGACAGCCTGTTACATACTTCATTTTAGAATATTTCATTTGACAGAATTTTAAGCAAATTTGGCTGTTCGTGACGGTCAGTGCGGCTAGGATGTTCTTACACATACTGAGTTTCACTACGTGATCATTAACAGATGAAACAACACTCGAATCGATAAACTCAATATTCAAATAAGCCATAAAAATTCTTGACAAAGTCATTCGCATTTCCCCAATGCAATATTTAAGAAAAAAAAGGTTTTTAAAAAATTTAACTATGCCTGTTTTACACACAAGGATTTACATGGACTTGCTCCACCTGCTTTAAAGGAATTTTTTACTCAAAAGAAAGAATTTGGTGGTGGTGGTGGGGTAAGCATTGGGACCACCAATAGAGGGGACTGTGAGGTGCCTAATAGGCACATTTGGACAAACTGAGCTGCCACTAAGAGGAACTAAATACTGGAACAGTTTACCAATGACAATAAAGGAGCATTCTGTTTATCCCACATTTAAGTCCCATTGCAAACAATGGCTGATGACAGACCAGGTCTGTAACCACCTTTAACTTATTTCTGTCTTATGTAACTGTGTTTTTGTTACATGTCTTACTTCACTGTAAAGTTATTATGTGGCCTGTCCTGGGACTTGTTTTGCTATAATCTGGCATGTTTATGTCTTATATTTGTGGTATACTGAGGTCCATGTGCTGTCCCTGTTAAATAAATACAGGAAAAAAAAACAAAACAAAAAAAAGACCTGAAGAAAACATGAAAGTATTTAGTTTGAAACGTGGGCTGGTTCTTAAAATGGACCATGACCATTTTATCTGTGTAATACACCTGTACTTGGTCAGAGGAAGAGTCATCAGTAAACATCAGTCTTAATGCAAGGACATTTGTATAATTTTAGTTCCTAGAATTATTTTTTTTTGCAATGCATCATTGCAGAAGACACAGTATAAACGTAAACAGGAAGTTTATTTTTCTGTCTGTAAAATACCCAGATACACATAAAATCTTTAAGAACACACTTTAGAGACTTCTTTACAAAACATATCTGAACATGTGACACATTTGTTTTGAGTAATTATTCATCATCAACATCCACCTCAGAAATCCTGGATCAACTGAGGGGTACAATATCAATGACAACACACAGCCAAGCCTTCTTTGCATTAGCTGGCTCAACAAAACCTGAAACTACAGCTGGAGTTTCAACTTTCTCCATTAAGCTGGGCTGTCTGCTTCGGGCTCTGTGTATAAAAGGGGGCACTTTGCAGGTCATGTGACTCTTTATCACTAAGTTTAATCTTAGTGCTGCCATTTATTTCTAAGTTACAGCTCTGAAACTTTAAACTGGATGCATTTAAGCATTTACAGTTACTGTCCCACAGCCTGATAATGGAGACATGAAAGTCACTTCAGTTTGTTGGCAAAGCAATGTGAAATTAATTTTATTGAACAGGTATTCTTGGTGTGTGTTTTGTGTTCTAGTAGCTGCAGGTCCAGTAGAGTAAAAGGGACTTTGCAGCAGATTAGAATCAAGAACGACAACATTTATACATTTCCTAAATTAATTAATACACACACATTCCCACGACAATGTGACACACAGTTTGCGTGTCATTCAGTGGTTTTAGTAAATAAGCTAAAGCTGCATGTGTAAGCTGTATTCCCCCTGCAGAGAATCTACATCATGCTTTAGATACGCTATAAAAATGAAACCAAAGATTTTAGATACTGAAAAACTTTAGACCATCCTATCTACTGAAGCTGTTTTCTGGAGAATCAATTGGTTGTGGACAGGGATTTCAAACCCGTTATCTCTAATCTGGAACCTAATGTGCTCCGGAGCAGAAAACCTGAGCTAAACTCGAAGTTACCCGAATATGCCAAAATCCTGCTTTGTAGTACAGGCCTCAGGTTATGTATTCAGCATCAGTTACCATGGTGATGTAGCCAGATAAAGAGGAGGCCACTTTTGTGACCCAGAAAACTGACTTTAAGCTCGACAACAAACTAATCTCGATTTGTAGTATATCCCTCTGAGCTCTTAGTCTCCAGCATTTGTTTGCCAACAATAAGATAAGATAAACTGGATGAACTTACCCTCCAAAAGTACAATCCCCTTCTTGATATCCTCTGAGTATTTACTCCTGATCAAACACCAGGCATATTCAAACTTAGTTTCTTTGGAAACAGCACCCTTCGCCAGCTCGCTGTTATATTTCTTCTCAAATTTCTGGAATTACAAAAAGACAGAAAATGTCTTATATGTCTTATATTTTATCCAGTGAAATACAAAAAACAAAACAAAAAAAACACACTCGGGGAGCTGTTGTGTAAATAAGCTCACAAAGGTCACTTCCAAACTGCATTAGCCGTGAACTATTTTATTAGTCGAAACTACGATAACACAGTGACCGGATATTCAGTCATAAACATCACGATTAGCACGAGCTAGCTACGTGACGCGACAAAGTACGCGTCGACACGTCACAATTCACCCAAGTATCGACGTTTATCAGCTGACAAATGCTATCAGGCGCCAGCGAGAGTCACTCAAGTGCTAATATGTCTGTTTTGAAAAGGTTTATAACGTGAAATAACGTGAAAACTTACTATGAGGTCTTCAGGAGCCACCACATCACTCAGTACGGCCTCCATGTTTCCGGAAACTGACTTAAGACCCGCCCAGCTCGCTTAGATGACGCATACGTCATCCTCAGAGTTCTCTGGTAACGCCTCAATTACGCAATGAATAAATAAACCATCAGACGTTTAAACAATGAGCTTTGTTGTTTGTGGGAAGCTTAGCAACGCATTTACAGTTATTCACAATAAAACAACTTAAAAGAGTACACAAGTTGCACAAATTTATTATTTATTTATTTGATTTTATTGCCATGCTACAGCGAGATCAGAAAAAAGAAGAATCGCTGAGGCTTCATCAGTTCTTAGCCAGGTGTGCTGGGGAAAAGGCTAAAGGCAACAATTCACTGAGGCTGGTTTCTTTGTAAGATCCGTCCGGCTTGGTCAAGTAAACAGTCCAGTCTGATCCAAACTGTTGAGACAGAGAGAGAGAGAGAGCGAGAGAGAGAGAGAGCGAGCGAGAGAGAGCGAGAGAGAGAGAGAGAGAGAGAGAGAGAGAGAGAGAGAGAGAGAGAGAGAGAGAGAGCGAGAGCGAGCGAGAGAGAGAGAGAGAGAGAGCGAGAGGGAGAGAGAGAGAGAGAGAGAGAGAGAGAGAGAGAGAGAGAGAGCGAGAGCGAGAGAGAGAGAGAGAGAGAGCGAGAGCGAGAGAGAGAAGAGAGAGAGAGCACACTTACT
>VUQJ01044813.1:35887-49165 GCA_015108635.1 Andinoacara biseriatus | reverse complement strand
AATACCATATGTATATATTTAACAAAGCACTTTATTACAATGTACCAAACAATCTAATACAATGTAAACAATGGAAGAGTTTATGGACCATCTGTCAGATACATTGTAACAATATCCAAAATAAACTAAACAAGTTTATATCATTGCACAAAACCAGATTAAAACAAAGGGTTCAAGAATGTCCACTGAAGATTATTTTTAGTTTCCTGAACAACCAACACCATCTGTAAAAAACAAAACAAAAACAAAGAAACAAAACATTTTATAAATCTATTGTTTTATTACTCACAGCTCAATAATCTCTGTGGTTGCAGCAGACTTTTTTTTCTGTTTAGTCATCAAATTCTAGCAGATTCAAAAGATTTCCTACTAACATTAATATGCTCAATATTAAAATATAAAAAAAAAATTAAAGTATGACATTGAAATATGACATTAGCTTAGCCCACAAACATTATGTATTAACGGTTATCCAATGAACTCAGCAAAAATAACAATCAGGAAACAGTACTCAAGCTGAACAGATTTAAAAAATATACAAGAAATATTGTTAGGAAAATGTAGATAACTACCTTTTATACACATAATTCAGACTGTCAGGGTTCTGCTGAATAAAAAGTTGAAAACAGTTGGGCTAAGAGACTATTCTTCTTCTTTAAGATTGATTGGCGGTTGGCAAACTACAACTTGGTACACCAAGTGGTACAGATCTAAATGTCCAGTACTACATTCAGTGTTTTCACACAAATAAAAAGAAAGAAAACTAGAGATTGGAGTTCCTGAAGAAAACGCAGTGTGAATGCTGTTAGCTAAATGGTTTGAGTTGAATTGTAATTGCTGAAATATTGGGAAACCTGTTGATACTGCTCAAATACACTGGAAGGATTCTCCTAAAATTGCACAGCAGAAAGTTTTAGCGAGAATAAATATAATACAGTTCAATATTAAAAGCTTCTATTAGAAAACTAGATACAAATCTTCAAAATGCACATTAGAAGCGAGCTCATTATTGCAAAAAGAAAATTCGGAGTCAGAAAGATGCTGAATGAACACCGAAAGCTCAAGCTTCAAATCACCGTCAGACTGGGTTTGTGTTTTTGAATCGTCTAACACCAATAATTTCAAATCAAAGCCAGAATGTTTGGAGCTCCAGTCTCAGCCGGTCTGTGTGTGCGTTTGTCTCTTTGTGCATATGTGTGTGTGTCTGTGTGTGCTAACTGGCCTTATATTGGCTTTATTTATGCATGCATGTTCAGACATAGCGGTGCATTTGTAAGCTGTGGTGCTTTAATCTGACTGGTTTACTCAGTGTTCGTGTGGTGACCGTTTTGTTGTTTTCACACTGTGGTCAGGTCACATGGTCAGACTACTTGACCTTGGTTTTATGCCTCTTTTGTGGTCTTGTGTTGCCACCGCGCCATTTTGTGCTATAACAGTGTAATAACATATTTTTTGGCACTTGTAACACTGGGCGTAATTTCTGACCACTTGTATTAGATATTCCACTGATGCTCAGCAGTTCTGTATGCTGCACAATTATTATTTCTATATTAAAAATGGTCCACAGTCCAAAGCCACTCAGTTAGCAGGTTTGGTTAATTGATGATTCTAAATTGCCCACAGGTGTGAGTGTGAATGGTTGTCTGTCTCTCTGTGTTAGCCATGCGACAGGCTAGCTACCTGTACAGGTGTACCCTGCCTCTTGCCCAATGGCAGCTGGAATAGGCTCCAGCCCCCCGTAACCCTGAAAAGGATAAGCAGAATGGCTTATTTACTCCTCTGCAAGTAGAAGGTCCCACGGAAGACGAAGCTGTTGAAACAGGCTGGGGTTGAGTTCGTAAACATCTCAACATACAGGGTTTTATTTACACAGCTGGCAAACCAAGGTTTGGGTAGTAACCACAGGAGTGTGTGTAGGCTGACACACAGGAATCCACCCGTTCACAGAGGAGGGGGTGTACGAGAGCAGTCTGTGCAGAAAGCAAAGTTAGTTCCCAACAAAAACAGAGTTCCAAGATTTTAATAGGGAGCCAGAAGATAATACCTGTTGCTGACGCAACAACTTGGAATTCATGTGAAACAGGTGAGTTATGCAGAGCATCTCTTACAGATGAGCTTGGCAGAAGGGCAGGGAGAACAAGAGGGGACACCTCCAACACAGGTAGGTTGTACACCCACTGAAACACACACACCTACACACACACACACAGAGAAAGAGCAGGCCAGCACAGGAGGACTCAGGGGCCGTCACCCTGGTGATGTAATGATGTGGAAGATATTTTTCTCTGCACAGTTTGAACCCCTTAGCACCAATTGGGCATTGTTGCCACAGCCCAGTATTGTTGCTGACCATGTCCTTCCCTTTATGACCACAGTGTACCCATGTACATCCAAGATGTTTGTGAATAGATAACAATTATATGCGTAACATGAGAGTGAGTAAATGTGCATGTCTTTTGTCATTTGCGAGAAAAAAATAACCCTTTGTGACCCTATTGAACGGCTGTGTTTTGGTGCTGTGTGTCTCTCCAGACAATGAGGTCCATCTGCAGTGGTTGGGCCAGGCTGGTGTGAAGAGCATGCCCCAGCACACCCTGTGGGAGCTGCACTTTCACTGTCTCACTCTCAGCACACACCTCTCGTCCTGGATGATGGAGGGAGAGCCCTTCACCTCTGCTCTTTCCTCTTTGCTGTACTCTGCCGGGGGACACTTTGTCGCCCTCTCCTCCTCTTCGTCCCCCTCGTCCTCTTCTTCCTCGTCTGATTCAGCCATCACCGCCATGTCCCTGGAGCAGAAGACAACTTTTGCCTTGGTCATCTTTCTCTTTGTATTCCTCCTTATCCTTATTGTACGATGCTTCCGTATCCTGCTGGACCCGTACCGAAGTATGCCAACCTCCACCTGGGCTGATGGTCTTGATGGACTAGAGAAGGGCCAGTTTGACTACACTTTGGCCTAGCGTTCTAGACACCATATGCATATCCTAGCACAACACTGTATATTCATGTACATGTACACACACTTACTGTGATTGCCTTGAGTTCACTAAGGAGCAGAAATCCAGCCTGGTTGTGCACTGTCCCTTTTCACACTGCCTGTCTGATATGCACAAGCTAAGCAATGACCAGTTCAATTCAATTCAATTGTATTTATATAGCATCAAATCACAGCAGGGTTATAATAGTTTTGGGTTTCATATTATAGTTTAGTTTTAGTTTGATTTTCCTTTTTTTCTCTAATTCAGTTAGTTTTAATTTGTTTTTTTTCATCAGTTTTTACTTTTGGTTTAATGCTTAGTTTTAGTTTAGTTTTCATTTCATTATGTGGTGAATGTTTAACAAAAACAAACTGAACTCTTTGAAGGAATCAAAGCTCAAATCCAGCTGCATCCTGATGTTATCGCCGCATGAAGCTGTTCTCTGTCGGAGCTGCTCACAGAGCTAGCGTGGTTAGGTGCTCGCTAATTAGACTTCAGCGCTGGGTCTTTGCCGGCCGCAACCTACGCAAGTGGCCGAGGTCGTGTCCACTCAGCTAGAGGAGAAAAAAATTATTTCATATCAATTCACAAGGCTCTTAAATAAAACAAGGAAAACAGAGGTCATATAATTTTAGTTTGTTTAGTTTTGTAAACCCACAATATAGTTTTAGTTATCGTAGTTATCTTTTTATTTATTTCAGTTAATGAAAATGTTTTTTCCATTTTAGTTTTCGTTATTTTGTTCGGTTTTGTTAACTATAATAACCTTGCCTCACAGTAAAGGTTCTTTCAGCTGCTCCCTCATTCACAGAAGGTACCCACAGTGAATGGATCCGTGTATTTGATCTGGCAAAGATTTTTATGCTGGATGTCATTTGTGATGCAGCCCTCTGAGGGATTTGTGTCTTTCACATGTTTAGTGAATGTGTTAACTACTATTCTATGAATCTACACAACCAATTCACAAAACTACGATTTTATGCTACATGGGTCACATTGACTTCACACTAATACAGAATATTAAGCTTTGGGTTTTTTGGTTGTTTTAGACAAACATATTTAGCTTTGCTCTGTTTGCACATCTGCACATCTGCCTGCTGTTTAACAATAATTTGCTAAGGAAAGTTATTTCTGTTATTTCTCTTTTCTTCTACCACGTAGAACAAGCCAACAGTCCTCTCTAAGGTTGAATTACTTAATTAACAAAATTTAAGTTATGTATTTACCTGGGCTAGGTATTATTTGAATGTTTGGGATTTTTTTGGATCATTTTTGTGTGTGTGTGTGTGTGTGTGTGTGTGTGTATGTGTTGCAGTTCTTTATATTAAATGTAGTCTTGACAGAGACAGCGGTACTAGAATTTTTTTTTTATATTGGGAATTGGAGTCCAAGAGTCTGACACCTTATAAAAAATGTAAACCTGAAAATAAAAAGTAAGTTTGAGGGTAATGCTCAAGAGGGCTCGATCAACTTGTACCTACAGCCATTGTTAAGAATATGGCTATTCCTCAAGTTTTCAATAGAACTTTGCTAACTAAGCAGCATTGCTGGGAAATATGGCATCAAAATAAAGTGAAAGACTGAGAAGTCAGCTCATTATTATGAGAAAAATTCTTTAAGATGAAGCTTTAAATTTAACACACTTCAAAACCAATTTAGCTTAATTCAAACGGCCATTTACTACAAAGCAAGTTCAACATAATCAGGATATGTTTCCATCATCTGGCTTCACTAATCCTAACATCAGCATTCAGGCCAAGGGATTACACAAAGGTTATCGACTCGAGTCAGTCCAGGGTTTCTGAATGTTGCTCTATGCGTGTTCACACTTCTTCAATTAAATTAACAGGTTATGGTGTTATGCATAAAGCAGTGGAGACGTGGTGTGGAGACACCATGATTACTGTAGTTATAGTTCTTTGGAGGCTGAAATCTGCCTCTAGGGCACATGCAGTTAGTGATGTAAAGTTTCTCCAGATCAGTCTGCATGGTCACAAGAAATTGGCAGGCACTCTGATGTTCACATAGAGTCTTGTGCTCACCATCTGACGATGAAATTTACATCAGTCAGACCCAAAGGGGTTCTAGCAGACTCGTGGAAACTACAAAGGGACCAGCATGGTTATACATTGGACCTACGCAAGGCCAGACCAACAGTTTTACAGACCACCATCTAAATGTTGTAGCTGTTTATTGTCACCACAGGCCGGTTTCAAAACTGCCCACAGCAGCTACTGTCCGTGCTTCTGGAGCTGATCTTAAATCTTCATTGTTTTTTCATGCTTCTCCCTCCACATGGTGAACTCTGCCATTGCTCCCATTTCTGTTCAGACTCATTTTTCAATCAATCAAACTCTGCACAGCAAACCAATAGTATGTTGGGCTACATGCTATTGGTTCTTTGGAGGATAAACATGTCTGATTGATCCTATAACTGTGGCAGTGTTAAATGGTATACGAGCAAGTAAAAAACAAAAAGAAAACCAGATCTCAAAGTGTTAAATAGTTTTAGCATACTTTCAAATTTTATATAACATTAGAAAGCACATGGATTAGATGCCCTGTTTTCAATTTATTATTATATTAAGACTCATAAAAAATTTAAATGTTTGCAAATAACAGGAAACAATGTAGGAAAAAAGGTTACTCCTAGGAATTTATTTTTCTCATTGATACTCATAAGAGAAGGACAAAAATCTGTTAAAACTATAGCCCCTCCTACTAGCTGTGCAATCAGGTTTCCAATTGCAATTTGCTGCAACGTGGCAACCACATACTACAGAAGGGGAATAATATTCCATGACTTCAAGTGAATACAGGTGGCATAAGAGCAAGTAACAGGAATTAGGTGGAACTCGAGACAAACCTTTGCCAACTTCCAGGCAAGCAACTAAAGCAACTACCAATGAGAGTGAAGACTACAGTTAGTTGACCTTGTCCCTTAGGCAACCAGAGCCTTGAATGTCCAAGAGCAATGAGTTGTCAGCTTCAAAGCAATGTGACAAGCTAATGACTTCCAGTGTGTATGCAGCTTAAGTTACCATTTAGTTCAGTTTTATTTATATCACATCAAATCACAACAAGCATCACCTCACTGCGCTTTATATTGTAGGGTAAAAAGCTACAATATTAAAGGTGATGTAAGTTACCTAGTTAAGCCCCTAATCCTGCCTCATAGTTTGGGCCTCAGGCATCAGAGGATCAACTCAAGCTTTGGTAGCTGAGAGATACAGTTTCAGATTAGTGGCAGTAATAGAAGGTTCTGTGTAAGTAAATGGTACTTATATAGTACTTTTCTACTCTACTTGAGCACTCAAAGCACTTTATCAGACACATTTGCATTCACCCATTCATGCACACATTCACACTCCAATAAACAAGCAATTCGGGATTCAGTGTCTTGCCCAAGGATACTTTGGTACACAGACTGAAGCAGCCAGGAATCCAACCACCAACCTTGCAATTAGTAGATGACCTACTCCAACTCCTGAGCCACAGCCACCCCAGGAAACAAGCAGGAAAGAGTCAAATATGGTGGTGGGAATATTGAAGTCTGTGCAGGTTTTTTGACCCCGTAGTTGGACACCTGCACCAGATAGAGTTCACTTTCACCAGGGAGAAACAGCACTTCAGTTTTCATGTGTGGAGAGGGACTTCATCCTGCAATGGGATAATGAAATCACACACTTTAAAGAGTTGAAGAATTACCTGAAGACCAAAGAAGACTAAGGAGTGTTAACTAGACTTTTCTTGACAGCCAGCTAACCTCAGACTCACTGAGCCTTCATTGGGCACTTGAAGACTGAGGAAGTCTGAAATTCACAAGCATTTTTTAGAGCTTGAACTATTTGCTTACATTGCTGAGCTGATGTTATTTGTAATGAAACATTTTGTACTAAATCAAAAAAAGACAAAATAATAATTCCCAATGACTCGTTGACTCAGACTGGATCCCAATGTATCTCATCTAAACAAGATCACAAATGTAGGCAGGCATTTGTTCCAATCTTTTAGTGTTTGGGAGTTTCTGATACAGTCACTGATACTGACAAAAAAAAACAGAAACAAGTGCAAGGGCAATAAAAACTGATGACTTGGTGGATTTCTGGCTGGTTTGACCAAACTTTGTATTTTACTATATGTCTATTTTGTGTCTCCTAGAAGATGTGAAATACTGCAAAAGCATTTTCTTACTGAAATGTAGTAATCTCGAATTTAACTAAAAACAAGGCTGATTTTTTTTTCACAGTGAGAGTCCCTGTGCATTCACAGACACTGTTAACTGCTTACATGGTCGGTATTTTCAGTTTATTGCGACCACAGAGGCTGGAGATCGAAGATGGCCTTGGGGTGATTGATTTCACTAAGATCTGAACCAACCTTACCAGTTTTTGCTTTAGTTGCTTTTAAACACATCAAAGATGAAACCTCCTTGAGGTTAAAAAGCATCATATATTCAGAGGATTCCACCTACAAAATATCAATTTAGCATGTGATAAATTGCAAGTAATGTAAACACGTGCAGTCGGCTTGTTTACTCACTTGTCCATATACAGATCATCACAGTTAATAATTCATTATACATTATATTGCCAAATGTATTTGCTCACCCATCCAAATCATTGCATTTGTCTATTCCAGTCACTTCCTTGGGCTCAGGTGTATAAAATCAAGCATGCAGACAGCATTTATGAACATCTGTGAAAGAATGGGTCGCTCTCAGGAGCTGAGTGGCTTCCAGCATGGTACTGTGATAGGATGCCACCTCTGCGACAAGTCCGGTTTCCATGCTACTAAATATTCCACAGTCCAACTGTTCCAACTGTTAGTGGTATTATAACAAAGTGGAAGCGATTGGGAATGACAGCAACTCAGCCATGAAACGATAGTAGCCTTGTAAAGCAAAAGTCAGCAAATGCTGAGGCACATGGTGCGCAGAGGTCACCAACTTCCTGCAGAGTCTACTACAGACCTCCAAACTTCTGATTAGCTCAAGAACAGTGCACAGAGAGCTTCATGGAATGGTTTCCATGGCCAAGCAGACACATCCAAGTCTTATATCACCAAACACAAAGCAAAGCATCTGAGGCAGTGGTGTAAAGCACGTGGCCACTGGACTCTACAGCAGTGGAGACGTGTTCTCTGGAGGGGTCAATCACACTTCTTCATCTGGCAATCCAATGGATGAATCTGGGTTTGGTGGTTGCCAGAAGAACGATACCTGTCTGACTGTATACTGTAAAGTTTGGTGGAGGGGGGATTATGGTGTGGGGCTGTTTTCCAGAAGTTTTTCCTTTGTTCCAGTGAAATGAACTCTAAATGTTCAGCATACCAAGACAATTTTTTTGGACAATTCATGGGAACAGTTTGGGGATGGCCCCTTCCTGTTCCAACATGACTGCACACCAGAGCACAAAGCAGCTCCATAAAGACATGGATGAGCCAGTTTGGTGTGGAAGAACCTGACTGGCCTGCACAGAGTCCTGACCTCAGCCTGATAGAACACCTTTGGGATGGATTGGAGTGGGCCAGGCCTTCTCTCCAACATCAGTGTCTGACCTCACAGATGTGCTTCTGGACGAATGGTCACAAACACTCCTAAACTTCGTGTAAAGCCTTCCCAGAAGTTCATATGAGTGTGAATGCAGACCTCATACCTGTAATTTATGATTAAGCAGGAAGACTCAACTCATTAACCTGGGTGATTCAGGAACTGTCCAGCACTTATTGCTTCCAGTGTGTATGTAACTTGATACTCAAAGGCATTTCAGCATACCTCTGGGAGTTCAACAGATTTCCAGGAATCAGTTTAAGGGTTTGAAAGTAAATATTAAATATAAAAACAGTATCCAAACATAAACTTAGTCTACATATACATTTGGTATGAGGTCAGCAAGTACAGTGTAGAACAATAAAATAGTTTGTAAAATTGTTTGCTCCCAACAATAAAAAAACAATCATGGCATGAAGTTGTTAATTTAATTTGCAACAGACAAACTGACAAACTTTTAAAGTTCACTTGCATTATTTAAGAGAGGCCTCTATTCTTACTTATTAGGGCAGATTACTTCATGTCAATATCAGTGCTTAAGTTGAACTAAGATATGGGGAGGGTGCTTTTTAAGACAATCATCACCACATGCACACACACACACACACACACACAAATACACACACACACACACACACATCATAAGGACCGTCTCCTACTTGCAATAAAAACATAATCAAACATTGTGGGTCATTGGCATGAAGTTATACACAACTTAAAATTACTTACAGTATGATTATTTATTTTAGATAGATAGATAGATAGATAGATAGATAGATAGATAGATAGATAGATAGATAGATATACTGTAGTTACTGTAGATTGTACTTTTCTTGCTACTGTTACACAATAATTTCCCTTGCGGCATCAATAAAGTATCTATCTATCTAGCTGATTCAGCTGAACCACATCACTGATTTCACTCCAGTCACTGAAGTAAATGATAAGCTAAATATTTCCATAAATAACTACTTAAAAACATTGGTGCTCATTATGTGGCTGATTTTATGCACATACTATTGCCATTTGCACATTTTTTCAGCTTGGATATTTTTGCTTATATATAACTAACAGAGAGGGGGGGGGGGGAGAAAGGAGCAGCAGCCTGAGTCTGACCATAAACACCCCACAGTGCAATATAAATGTTCCTTAGTTTATTATTTATCTATTTATTCTATTCCATTGCTTGTATATTTCTTGTATATCTGAAACTTTATTTCCATCTATCTCTATTTGTGTGTCTATGTAAAAAAGTGCTACTGGAACTTTAATTTCCCTGACGGAACCCTCCCAAAGGGATTAATAAAGTTAATCTAATCTATTTAAAATATGTATTTTTTTGTCTATATTCTTATTTGCACATTTGGCATTCTTTGTTTTTATTTCACTGCTGTTCTACATTAACTCCATTTTAATTTTCGTAATCATGTAATTCTCCAATTTTGTTTAATTGTTCAGTGTTATTTCTGTTTATGTCTGTCTTTTGATGTGTGAATTTTAAAGCAAAATAAAAGTGTGTAACCTAATTAGTGCTATTTATTTATTTTAATTAATGTGTGTGACTCAAGTGACCAAGTTCACCACTACTATTTCTGTGACAGTTCAGCAGGGGGAGACGATAAAAATGAATTTAGGCTTTAAGCGCCAGGAAACGCTTGTTTTTAATACCAGGATGTTCAGTCGAAGACTCCGCCTGCGCTGGAGATCCGGCGTGCCTCGGTCAAACTTACAAATAAACCCAAAAGTTACATTTGAAAGAACGCATTGCGTCAAGCTATGCCATTGGTTAACGGTACACAACGTAACATTTTCAATGAGTCGCCATGTTAGGAAGCTAAACTGCTCTTTCTTTTGGTCAGGTCAGGATAGTTTTCACAAGTATTGGTTGTTGTTGTTGTCTTAAATATTAAACGATTCCTTTACGCAAGTGGAATCTTGCTGTGATTTTTTTGAATTGTCTTTCATACAAATAATTTAAACACTACACTACAATGGCGACCGTGGTTGCAACTCCTACCGGTCAGAGAAGCACGTGTAGCAGCGGTACGCCGCTGAGCCCGACCAGGATAACTAGATTGCAAGAGAAGCAACAGCTCCGGGACCTGAACGACCGCCTGGCCGCTTACATAGACAAGGTTCGCAGCTTGGAATCTGAAAATGATGTACTCCGCCTGCAAATTGGCGAGAAGGAAGATGTGAGGAGTCGTGAGGTAACTGGACTGAAGGCGCTGTATGAGACGGAGCTAGCCGACGCCAGAAGGTGTTTAGATGACTCTTCCAAGGAGCGGGCCTGGCTACAGATAGAGCTGGGAAACATCACATCCCAGTATGAGCAACTTGTGCAGAAGTAAGCCTCTAACACTTTAATCCTGTTATTCGGGCTAATAAGAACTGGAACTCGGTAGAGTTAGCGGAAGGCTATTGCTGACTTTGATTTTCGAGCCAGTTCTGCAACATTACGCACGTCAAGCCCGTCCGGGGTTACGTTTCCTCATCTAAGAGCGTCACTCAAACTCTGCTTTATTAAAACAAACAAACCTGCCGCGTCTTTTATTGCGTTATTGTCTTAATTTGGTTTGTGAGGACCACTCTTAAATACAATTCCTGTAGGTTTGCAGATTTATGTGTATGTAGTGTTTCTGATGTGTGTATATGTAGATGGGTATTGATACGTATATAGCGCTTTTTCTATTTTATTTCATCTGTTTTATCCATCCTTGTATTCTGTACTTTTTGCGCTGCTGCAGTGCGCAAATTTCCCCGTTGTGGGATCATTAAAGTTTTTTATCTTATCTTATACATTTGTTTTAAAAAAAAGGCATAAATATTTTTAAATGATTGACAGTGGCTGTCTGCCTCCGTTGGTAACTAGGTTGGTGGAAGAGCTGCAGCCATCCTTGCGTAAAATATTAACTTTGACGTTGCGTGTGATTAAGGACTGTATAATATATATTAGTATAATTTACGAGTAAAAAGGTTAATTTTAGAGTCCTTGTGTATGTAACGTTGGTTCCCCCCGCGTTTATGTAAAGGGCACTTTTGCGGCACCTAACTTTGTGCGTTTTCATGTTTCTTTAATTTGCTGTGAAACTAAAACCAGTGTATAACATACCACAAGATGGTAATAAAGTAGCACCTCTGAACAGGATTTTGTACATTAGGCTCAACCAATCAATCTATCCGCCTGTCTACGGTGGATAGATTGATTGGTTGAGCCTTAAAGGTGCATAACTCTGCGATCGACAGTGTTGTTGAGCTTTGAGTCATCTGCAGATCTGCGATCTATTGTTTAACAGAGGAAGTATTGTGTTTGTGAATTCATGCTTTGCTTGTTGACAGCAGGTGGCACTGACAGCCAGTAGAGTTGTGCAATTTCAGGACATCAGAAGAAAAAAAATGTTTAAAAATATTTTAAGTGAATTTCAGTTGTGCAGTTGGCTGTAGGCTGAGCATTACTTAGCATTAATGTATTTATTGCTAAAAGTATTAGCTCGTCTGCTTGTAGACACATGTGAACGTGAGTGACATCCCATTCTTAATCCATAAGGTTTAATATGATGTCGGCCCACCCGTTGCAGCTATAACTGCAGTTTACTCACAAACCAATTAAGTGGTTTCATTGTTTACTTTGTGGGCCTTAGAGCTGGAAAACAGGATGATTATTGTATGTTTAATGTGAAGTCTGAAAGTCATATGCTGATATTTTAAAAATTATTCTGGAATTAAAAGGAGAGTTGACCTGTAATCAGTCTTTTGGGAGTAAATTGTTTAAATTTAACGTGGTGCTGTGTAGTACAGTGTTCATTTTGTTGATGAAATATTTTCGTCATAGGTTTTGTCAAGGACCCTTTTTTTCATGACGAAAACGAGACGATAGCGAAAATTAGACTTCCTGAAAGGATAAAAACGATGGCTAAATTAATTGAGTCTTTTGTCAACGAACGAAAACGAGACAAATGTTTGGCGGGGACAACATACAATCAGAACTTACTGAATTTTGTGACAGGATGGGACAAGTTAGGAAAACGTCCAACAAAACGCACAGGTGCACAAATTTGACCTAAACCCGGGAAGGCCACACATACTTCTGCTAGAACTAAATTATGTAAACAGTGTCAGCAGGGAGAAAGAGCAGAGCTGATGTATGGACACATTTCTCCTTTGACGTTGTGACAAACAAAACAATGTGTAAACCATGTGACTCTCTCAGCTAAAAACACGACAAATCTTAAACGACATCTGTGAGCCAGTCAGCCAGATCTCCATGCAAAGGGAAGCTTTTTAATGTCATGCAGGGTAAAGTGTTTTTCCCAGTTTTGTGTTTGTGTTCAGAGGAAATCACCACACCGCGGTGGATCAGCCTTTCCTAATCTTCGTCCTGAACCCTGCCCTGTACCTTTCAGACCGAGTCCTGCTGTAAAACACTCGTATTATCTCAGTAAGGTGGTGTTAATGATCAGGTTTGTGGGAAGTAGGTGAAATATAATAATATTAATATTCCATAACTTTTAATGTTTAATTTCATGTGTGTATAATGACAAAATCAAGGAAACGGAAGAAAAAGCACTTAGATTTTTCACCCTTTATATTTTAGTCGACTGAATCGACTGTAGATTTCGTCGACTAAATTCTTACTCTAATTAGTCGACTAAAACTATTCACATGATTAAAACTAAATTTAATTTTCGTCAAAAGACTATGGCTAAAACTAAATCAAAATTTGCTGTCAAAATTAACACTGGTGTGTTA
>VUQJ01044813.1:0-26917 GCA_015108635.1 Andinoacara biseriatus | reverse complement strand
TTAATTGGTAAAAAAAAAAAAAGTTTTTTTGTTAATTCTTGGGTGGGGATAAACCAGCAAACATGGGTGGGAGGGAATAAAATATTAGTTACCCAGAACTGAAAGGAATTAATTACTCCCAGCGGTCTGGACCTTCATGTGGACACAATATTCAAAGTAAACAACACAGAATACTCTTGACAGGCACCCATTTAGTAGATTGCAAACACCTGAAAATGCCATGATTGTATTTATACGGATGTCAGGACAGTTTGTTGCAGCTCTTAAATTCTTTTGAAATTCTTTCCTATAGGATGAAAATTTACTTTGGTTGCTCCTGTTTGGTAGAATGTAGTAATGATTGGACACTACAAACATGCACTGAAAGCAAAAACCTGTATTTTCAACAGTGACTCATTTCTGTGAATTAGCCTTTGAGGGATGCAGCTGTCTTTGACAGAGCATTTAACTGTGACGTAACACGAGTTCCTCTTTGCTAACTTTGAGTAAGCTTTGCTTTGTTAAGTGCAGATTGTTTTCTTTTGATATTTGAAGTACTTTTTGTGTGGTATTTTGCTTGCTGTGGTTGTGTCTGTATTATTAAACAAATAAATGTTTTCCTGTACTTTTTGTTTACATTTGTCAATAATTTCACAAGACAAAATCAAATATTAAGATAGAAATTCAGCTTTTAACAGAAGAATAGCAGGTACCAACTGCGAGCTGCTAGTTTCTGTTACCAAGACTTTGTAAGGCCATATTGAGTTTAAAAATGTATTCTGTATCACAGTCACCAAATGACTATATCTGTGCTAAGACCCCAAAACACTTTTCTCCTGAGTTTATGGGCTTGCTTGCTTGTTGTGGGTCATACAAAGGGGGAAAAAAAGATTTGGAAATCTTGCTCATGCCATGTTTCAAAAGAGGGGATTATTCAAATGGCTTCACAAACCAATGGGTATGTTTTATACTTTAAGCCAAGTGTTTGTAGATAAAAAGGTGGTATTTATCTTTCTATCAAAGAATCAAGACATACTTCTTGACTCTTCCATTGCAGTAAGATAGCCCAGATATCCTGCAGCCAGTGCAGCAGCCCTCTGCTCACAGGCCTGCTGCATCCTCATGGTGCCAATCGCGCCACCTCCCTGGGTGTGGCACTGGAGGTAGAGCAGGTCATAGTTCAATTCATGTGTGGTCCAGTCTGGATGCCAAAGAATGGAACTGAATCTAAACTATACAAGCAGTAATAACTGGTAAAATGTAACAAAAGTTCTAAGATGTCTGGAGTCTTTTAGGCCACAAATTGTTACATCCTCAAAAAGGACTAGGGCAGGCATCCCCAAATGACGGACCTCGGTCCGGATCCGGACTGAAATGATGTCTCGTGCGGACCCGAACCTAATGCCAAAAGAGAAATGACCACTTCAAATCTTGTGTGTGTTCTGGTTTACCGGCGCAGCTTTTACAGGTCTTACGGTAGAGGTGAGGCGTCAAAGGAAACCCACTGACCGATCACAAGCTAGTCCCAGCCGGCCGGTAAACTTTGTAACAAAGTGAGGACGGATGAGAGTTTAAGAGAGGTCACCCAGGAAAAGAAAAATAGAAACATAGTGACACACAGCAAGTGATACAACCGGGCGAGACAGAGGAAAGAATGAGCTGATAGCTGAGACTGGCTCTGACTACATTCAAGCCCAGGCTTAAAATTCTGGCAGGACAAGCAGGAGCTCACTGAGCACAAAAGAAATAAGTAATTCCCTAAAAATGCTCAGTTATTAAATGAGTTCAGATTTAAATTCTTTAAATAATTTGAGACGCTTGAGTCCAGATTTGAAACATAAAAAATGTAAATGAAACTTTTCCTCCATTTCTTTTTTTCTTAAGTTAGTCATTGTGAACATGCACAGTTGTCGTTTTTTTACTTTGGTTCTTATTTTGACGTCATCCTACTTTTACTCACTAAATGAGAGAACATTATGCATAAAAAATTAGACATACATGTTCAGCTCTTTGTTTCATGACAGATATTGTCAAAAAGGACTTAAAGAAGATGATTTCATTTGACAGGTAATTCAATGTATACAGATGTTGATACACCTACTTAGCTAATATATATATATATAAACGTTAAATAGTTGGACTTCTGGACCTTGGGCTCATGAAATTTTGTCTGACTGGACCTCCTATAAATTTTAATTGAATACCCTGGACTAGTGGAAGCAGGGAGCAACAGTTAAGTCGAGGTTCTCTCTCACTTCTGGTCAGGTTCCATCTTCACTTAAAACACCTACGCAGTACGGAGCCAGCTCTGGTCAAGATCACCATTGATCTGCTGATGCAGAGGATTCTGGACTTCTGATTATTCTCATGTTCCTCAATCTCAGTGCAGCTTTTGACGCTATTTCACGTTACATATCTCGGGCTGCACCCACGGAGATCTGAATCTACTAGATTTGCGTTGCCAGATCAGACCTATTTAGTTTCTGGCCTATCCTTGTGTTCCTGTTTTAGGGGAGGCGCACTTTTTAAAGAAAGATGCTACTATATCATATTCCCTTGATTAGACAAGCTGACTCAAGCGAGCTTGTTCCCCATCATATACAACACTGTGAGGCTATCCCTTCAGGTTCAAGAACTCTTAGCATACTGATACTGATATGGCACATACAGGTCCCAGGAAGAGATGATTGCTTTTTCCTCGGTAGCAAAAAGGCATCTTAATAAATCTGTAATAGCCTTTTCCTTCATGCAGTTTATGATGTGATAGTTTGGAACCCCTCTGGAGGAGTGCAGCCAGTCACTGGTTCCCAGAAGCCTCTAGTTTTCTCCTCTGTGGGACAATAAAGGCTGTTTGAAAACCATCTTCTCAGTGGTGAGTTTCGAGCACACTTGTCAGATTTGTATGCAACCCCAGACTAGATTCTATCACATGCTGCCCATTCAGAAGAAGAGGATGAAGAACCAAAGAAATGTCTATGATGGACGATTGGATTAATGCAGACCTAATCACGTGATGTTTTGTATCTTTCAAGAATTAAAATGGCTCTGAGGAATTGATCATACTTGCTTTGTTTATGTAAATTAGTGAATTGGGCAGGATTGACATAAATGACAAAAAGAGAGGACATGTAGCATATGCAGAATCATTGTTTGCTTCTACCTTGCACCATCATATTTTGCAGAGCTCAGCTTAAAGCATAGGTTAGCCAAAAGTATATGTGCGTGTACTGTGTAAGCAGTGTAAACTGTGTGTGTGTGTGTGTCTGTGAGAGCTTTTTTTGTATTAAAGTTGTTAAAATCTTTAATGATCTTTGTGATATTTTTATTTGGAAAGGTAAGTTTCACCACATGTGTAACTTCTGAGAACTCACAGATGTGCGCTCCAATCCGCACACAAATACAAAGCAATTTGAACAATTTTGTATATCCAAACCTGAATAAATACTGATTATTTAAGCAAAATGTTTGATGTTCACCTTTACAAATCATATCAGTTTCTCTTTCAGAAAATCTTCCTGTGCATACAAAATGTCTAAAAATATACGCACCATTGTTTATACTTACAAAACCCTAAGTGTTTACAAAACATACTGAGAACAAGTGCAAAGAGGCTAAAACAACCCAGTTCAGAAACACTAGTATTGATATTCAGTATGGGTTAGTACAGTCTGCTTAATAGGAGAGTGGCAGCAATACAGACAGGCTGTCAAGGAAGAACTGACAGTCTTCTTAATATATCACATAAAGTTCTTTGTATTCTCTTTCTGTAAAATGCGGTATTAATATAAATGATGTATTGCCTACAAGAGCTGAAAATTTAATTGATGCATCCTTTGTATGTACTGTCACTTCATCTGAACCTCTGTTTTACTTATTGTAAGAAATTGTAATGCTTGCCTTCACAGAGAATATGAATCAGGTCCGACTCATGGACAAAGAGAAGCACTGGCATCATTGTAATCAAAACATTAAACCCTGATGGAGTGTGATGCAGAGTAGCATCAGCACGTAGAATATTTGGGGTGGGCGAGGTATACTGAGTACCCTTCTAGCTGGTAAATATGTTCTCATGTAGAGAGGTGACAAGCTCTTCTGCTTATTTAGAAAAAGAAATGTCCACTTCATTTTGAAAAACGCAGGAATACAGTGGAAGACCAGATGTCCCAGTTTTCCACTGTGACTTGAACACAGCTTACGTTTGCGGATCTGTGCAAAAATGGCAGCGTGAAATTCGTCTCAAAACCCTACATGGGCATGTATCTGTGCACATCAAGTGATTGCGGCACATGCATTTAAGGCTCTGAAAGTGAGTGAAAGTAATGTTATGTAGTGATATACAATACTGCAGATTTTGGTCAATCTGATACCAAGCAAACGCAGGGCCTGTATTGCCAATACCAATACTTTTACCTTATAAAGTCAGCCTATGTATGGGACAGCAGTGTGTGGTTTATGTGCTGAATCAACACAAATCACTCTACACATTTGTGAATCTTAGCTTATGACTGTGGATCATTGTCATGGTCCTGGGTCTTTTACCCAGCATTGTGAAGTTCTGTATTGTTACATTTCTTCAGTTTGTTTCATAGTTTGCTTATGGCTTAGATTCTTTGTAGTTCTCAATTAGTTTATTCTCAATTCTAGAATTTTGAGTTTATTATGTTGTCCTTTGTTAAAGAGTGCATTATTATGATTTTGGAGGACAAAGGAAAACCATGATATGATTTCTTAGCAAAATTGAAAGAAATGAGGGGTGGCTCAAGACTTTTGCAAAGTATTGTCTAAATAATACAGGTTGAATCTAACAAACTGATAAATTCCAGAAAAAAAAAACAGAAAAAACCCCACTTCTGTACATAGGAAAGGTTCTTAGAGATAAGCAGAGACTAGATGGAACGATGCAAATTTTTTACTTTCAGAGTGCATAACATTAGACGTGCTCATGGCTGCAGATTGTTAAGACAAGTGACGCTTAAATGGCTTTTTGCAAAGAACATTTTTCCTTATTTCCACCCTAAAATTGTAAAAGATAAAAGTAATTGCCTGGGGATTATTTCAGCACAGGCTTGGAGACTAGAGATGAAAACAATGGTGTCATTTCTGGTAATTTTACCTTTTTGAGAGCTTTTGTAAATTAAATTGATCTCTTATGAATTTAGAATTTTTTTGGTTTTCAAGACTAAGACTAAATTACTGGAGAGTTCATTTACAGTATATCCCGTCCTTGCGAGAATAATGTGTACTTCATTCAAATTTGTGATAATACAAAGTTTTTTCCAAGCTTGCATATAATACAAGAGTTAAAGCCTAAAGGCTTATGCTGAGTGATACACTTTGCAAGAGCCAGTTGATTTTTCTTAACATTCAGCAATGTGTCCTCTTTACAGTTTACACAGTTATCTGGCCATTAATGTAGCTTTCTACTCACTGCACTGCAGAGCTGTGCAGTAGTGAATGAAAGAGGCTCTTAATATAGTTCATTCTAATTATGTTAAAAAATAGTGGTTTTAGATTCAAAATACCAACTCTCACTCAATATTTGGGAGTTTGGACAAGGATTTTATTACTTGCCTACTACTTTCATCTGTAGTTTATCTCTGCGGAGCAGCAGTCGGCGTGTTCCACAGTTTCTCACTGTTTACATGCAGAATACAGTCACTCCGCTATCTGACTTTTTAAATAAGGGTGGGGGCTTATCGCCACAACAACTGTCACATGATTTCACTTCCACAAACACGCAGTCATGTTGCTTTAAGAAAGCGGCCAAACAGGAAATATAAGAGTCTGCCCTTCAAAATAAAATGTGATTTGTACAGCACATACCTAGACAGATGTAATTTCAGGCTACATAAACAAATTTGACTTGATGATCTTTTCCTTTTGTACTGCATCCTGCATTTAGGGGCCATTTCGCTTCTTGTGGCATGTTTAAATGAGTCTTTTCTTATACATCATTACCATGATGCATAAACCATCCTAAGATTAACTGGCTCATGTACCCTGGTACGGAGGTATCCCTGGATTGTGTCTATTCTCTGATTAAGGTGGACACGACAAAGCCTGGTTAAAGATGGGGGTGCTGCCTGTGACCAGAGAGCTTTGATACAAAATATCTACTGAATTCAATTTTATTTATATAGCGCCAAATCACAACAACAAGGCTTAATATCAGCAGATAGGATCTGCTGGTCTCAGCCCGGGCTTGCCTCATAATCTTTTTTTTTCTGTGCAACTCTTTGAGCGATACTGTAGCACACATAAAGCTGTAAGACAGCATGTGATGTAAGAGGAGATCATTTGAAAAACACTTAAACAACTCTGCACAGACGATGTTTTGCCACTTAACACCAGGCCAACTCATCCCCGTTTATTTTGAAGCCAGCATTTGTCCTGTTCTTCTCTTGTGTTGTGGAAATTGACATTTCTGGACGATCCCTCTTACATCACTTAACCATCAGTGGTTATATCAGCTGGGATGTGCAGCTCTGTGTGTAGGGAATGTTCCTCCTTTCAGACTGTCATTCGTGCCCTCTCGTGGTCTTTTAAGCATGGCTCTGTCTCTGGGATGGCTCCCGGCTCTGGTAGCTGGTGTTTTTTCAGCTATTGTTTTGCAAAAACTCTGCTTTCCATACTTCTGGAGGGACCTCCTCTTCTTCCTGAAGGTGATGAGGTACGGCGTGAAGCTGGAGCTCTTCAAGTTGACGTCCAGCGTGCACACGGTCCTGGACAGGTTCATCCAGCATGCGCAGCGTATCCCCGACAAACCGTTTGTCATCTACGACGGAAAAGTCCACACGTACCGGGACATTGATAAGCGCAGCAACAAACTGGCCAATATTTTCCTCGAGAAAGTCAACTTGAGGAAAGGAGACTGCGTTGCCTTGCTCATGAACAACGAGCCCGACTTTCTGTGCGTGTGGTTCGGGTTAGCGAAGGTTGGCTGCTCGGTCGCTTTCCTCAACACTAACATCAAATCGAAGTCTCTGTTGCACTGCTTTAACTGCTGTGGAGCCAAAGCTCTAATAGTTGGTTCAGGTAAAAGTGTCATTTCATTTGTTTCCTGACTTCTTTACACCATAATGGCTTTAGAAACATTTTAAAAACTTGTTCTAAAGCAATCAATATCGTATCTTGATACTTTTAGTAATTGTATGTTGATCATTCTCTTTGTATATTATGCAGTATCTTTTTTGTTTTTGTTTTTTGTTTTGTCTCAAATGTAACTTTACTAAATTCCACTTAAGCTGTAGCTTATTCTGCCAGTAAGCGTTACAAGCGGGTTTCCCTGATGCTTCAGGGAAAAATCTATATTATGAAACTAAGAAACCTGCTCATTTATACCTATGTACCGGATCAAGAGAAGGTAAAACAGGTAATGAACAATCTCTATATCAGGGCCCGTTTGGTTGATGCTTTGGGCCGTTTTTTTCATGTTAAATACAGTGCTCAACAATTTTATTAGGCTGAAACTCAGTGTAAGGTTTATGCCATAGCTACCCTAAATTAACAGCATTATTATTTACTCACATCCCTGAAAAGAAACATAGTTATGCTTGTTTAATGTCTGACTTGTGTGAGAAGTCCAGTGTGCCAGATCAATATTTGGGTATAAAAATGTAAATTCAGTTCAGTGTGCTCAGTAATTTTAGTTTTAAGCACGTTTTTGGCAGAATTTTAAAAATACTTCTTTATTCTTGTTTTTTTAAAAAAAAGTTATTACAGGTGGTCTAATAAATTTTTTAATCACTGCAATCCATGTGAGGACTCTGGAGTGCTGCTAATGTTTCATATTAGGTTTCATCATCATCTTATCGGCCAAATAATGAAACTGTTATTCTGACATCTAAAGCTCATGACAGCCTTTCATATTCACACCTGTGGGCAATTTAGAATCACCAATTAACCAAACCTGCTAACTGCATGTCTTTGCACTGTGGGTCATTTGTAATATGTAAATAGTAATTATGCAGCATACAGAATTGCTGAGCTTCAGTGGGATAATATCTAATACAAGCGGTCAGAAATTAGGCCCAGTGCTACAAGAAGTGCAGAAAATATGTTATTATGCTGTTATACCACAGAATATCGCAGTGGCACCGCAAGACCACAAATGAGACATAAAAGCAAGGTCAAGTAGTCCGACGATGCGACCTGGCCACAGTGTGAAAACAACAAAACATGTAAACAAGGTGACTAAACACAAGAGGAAGGAAGACCGAAGGAGGGTTAAAGTGTACAAAGTAAACAACAGCCAAGAACAGATCTTAGATAACTAAAGTAAGAAGCCTGAGGATAAGAAACCAACCAGGAATTACCAGAAATGGGCACAAAATTCAAAACTGCAAAAACACAATAAATAAGGAATCAAACAGTAACCTTAAACAATAGAAAACTGAAAACACTGGGTCATAAATGGAGGAACATGACAATAAGATCCAAGCAAACTGTATATTAGCTAGAAACACTTCGCCATTGAGGTCAGTGACACATGATAGAGACATGAGTCTCAGTTTGCATTGAGATGAGCCCTACCCAGCAAGTCATAGCTAACTACATAACAAAACAAAACCTAATTACTCATGAAAACATACCTTTGTCTTCTTGCCTTTTTTCTCCATCTAATCAGCTCTTCTTCCTCTTCTCCGCCCCAGAGGGATAGGTCCTTTTCTGTGACATTTCTCTTTTGTAGTCTCTCCACAAGTGACCACAACTGAAGACCATCAAGTCACCTGGAGCACTGTCGATGTGCATGCCTGCCCAAATTACCCAAATGCACGCTGACACACAGCCAGTCAGAAAGTAGCTTGTTAAATTAATATTGTTACAATTGTATAATTCTGGAGTGTTGCAATAGTTTTCGTTAGGACATTGGCATGTTAAAAAAAAGTTTCCTAATAAATTTAGGTGAGCTGAAACCCTGGTGGTCAGGGGGACCTATACAGGATTCATTAGTACTATTTTGGTGATTTAAATTCCTCGTTGAATGTAATCAAGACTGTAATGCTGCTTTGTGTCTACTCAGTGCAAAATGTTATTACAATAGTGTGTCAGCAACCATCTACACCATTATTGATTACTCTATTGGTAATTGTTAAGATTGGTAGTTATTTATCCAATCAGTTGCCAGAGAGCTTCCCAGAAACTGACATGAGCTCTATTAATGCAATAAATAAATAATAAATAAGGCTGGCAACCTGTCCACCCCCACAACCCTGAATAAGTGGAAGAAAATGGATGGATGGATGGAAAAAATAGACAAGGGGACTCAAATCTTGGAAATTCAGTTCCCCCCATTCCCTCGAAGGCTGGTAAATGAAAATTAAAACTAAAGAACCAACAAGGGTTTGGCATTTTCCCTCGAAACAACTATAATTGTGAATCTACTGTCAAAACTGTTGACTTAGTTGATAATCTAATTAATTGACTATTTCATACTAATGACAAGGCTTAAAATTTATGTACAAGGTGTTAGAATTTGTAAAATGGTTCAAATCGTTATAGAGTTAAACGATGTACATTTCACCTACAGTAACAATTTGAAAGGAACATTCTAAACTTAGCACAAAAAGTTAGTAAATTTGGTCAGTTATTTCTGTGTTGTAACAATATTTCTTGGAAATAAATCTTATACTGTTGGAATACCTGTTTATTTCCCCTTAAATGGTGCCACATTTGTAAGGAAAATGCTTTTGTGGTTGGAGCACCAGAGTTGAGTACGTGGGTTACAGCTATGAAAAATTTGCCAAATGTCAAACAGCTTATTCTGCTATTAACTCTTGTTTGAGCGATCCGGCCTGTCATCATTGGAGTCAGTCTCAGTGCAGAGATATTGAGATGAGAATTTGCAGCCAGTCGCAATACAATATCTTCAAAGTCTGTGACCAAACTCTATCCTCCAAGGTGGTGGTATTGGTGGTGGTGGGTGTTCATCAGAGACTACCTCCAGAATTTGGGAGTGGAGAGGAATCCTGCCACTTGTGAGACTGGCTTGGGTGTGCTGTTTTTGCCAGAGTAGCCAACATAACCACATCGGATGACTTTAGACAAATACGGGTTGAAGGGGATGCCCTCCTACAGTAGTGTGTGGCCAGCATGAGGGGGTGGTGCAAATGTGGCATCATTTAGGGAGAAATAAGCAGGTGTTCCAACAGTATAAGATTTATTGCCAGTAAATATTGTTACAACACAGAAATGATTGACCAAACACATTTCCTTACATTTTGTGCTAGGTTTTTAACACCAACACTTGATGGCTTTGTAATAATGGGTTGAAGCGAATGCCAATGTCTAAATGTGTAAATGGCCTACCAGGTCATTTTAACCTTTGTGAATTGTGTCTACTGAGAAATCTTATTAGTTGGTCGGATGGTCGGAGTTGGCATTAACTTTTTCAAACTTCCAAGTTTGTCCATTTCCAAAAAGGGAGTAAGCATATGTTTGATACAGTGTCACATTTTTGTTGACCTATATTCAACTTGTGATTCATCTAATGTAAGAATCCTGTTTGTACATTTAATTGGATTCATCGTGATGCAGCCATGTGATAGGGTGACAGATTGCTCAGCCAGACAAGCATGATGTTGTGAGGGACACTGTCCTCACTACAACCCCAGCGCAACAGGAGAAGGATTCATAAAAAAAAGCTGGAACAGCAGTCATAAGAGTAGATTGCAGAACAGTGCTTACTACTAAGCATTAAGTTTGCAATTATAAGCTATACTGTGGTTTTGTTCCTATTAAAAACTCTCTATGTCCCTATTGAATAATGTGAATGTTCAATACATAGACTGCTTTATTGTGAAAAAATTATTGCATGTCTGGCTTAAGTTCTTACAGTTCAGTTATATTTCAGCCATAGAGAAAGATATTTGCACGCAGTGCCTGCAGTTCCATCCACAATTAAAATTTTATGGGTTAAGATTAAATACCGTAGTATATAATTGGTTTCCTGTTTGCAGAGATGTTTCTACATGTCACTGAGAAAATATTTGTTTCCACATGTACAATTCAAATTTTACTATAAATAAGGTTTAAGAAATATTTGGCTGAATGGAGTGAGTAAAATTAAATGACCTAAGTGTCTATATCTCCTAGACTTAGTGGAATGCCTAGATGGCATCCTAACTAATTTGCTTGAGGACAACATCCAGGTGTGGGCCATGAAGAGCCAGAGCGAGCACAGGGAGGTGTACTCACTGCTGGATAAGTTCGACGCAGCGTCTGACCAGCCTGTACCAGCAGCACTGCGTGCTGCCACTTCCCTCAAAACACCGACACTCTACATCTTTACCTCAGGAACAACCGGTGAGTCTTGTGTGATGACAGTGTGATGACCAGTTCTGTCCCCACAACAACAGCATAGAAGTTATGTAAAAGAGAAGAGAAAACTGTTCCCTCCACCATGCCTCACAGATGGGCTGCTAAGACTGTGTGTAGTTTTACTTAGCAATTCAGGGAGATCAATGTATTGATGTTTAGAGGAGACTGGCTTATGAAGACAAGGTCTGAAAGGTTTACACCATCCGTCCATCCATCCATCCATTCTCTTCTGCTTATCCTGCTAGGGTTATTAACCATTCACACTTACATTCACACCTATGGGCAATTTAGAGCAACCAATTAACCTAACCCCACTACATGTCTTTGGTCTGCAGGAGGAAACTGGAGAACTTTCCAGTTCCATCTTTTGGATTTTATTCTTGTTGTGAGGCTGTAGTGCTAACCACCACGCCACCGTGCTGCCCAGATTTACAGTAAATCAATAACAAAATGCTGAGAAAATTCAGTTTTTGGAATGCTGAGTGAGAGTTCTGGTCTTAAAGATGCTGAAGAGAATGAATGGCTGTTTGTATTTGAAATACTAAAAGACTTAAAGGACAAATGATCTTAGTTCCGTCCTCGTTGCTGGAAACATCTGAAGGAAGTTGTTGCCACTATGTATGTCTACAGTTACTACATTCACAAATTCATTTACTTTTCCCAGTATTTTACTCAGCAGTTACTCAGTTTACTCAGTAAAGACATGAAAGTACAAATCTCTATGTGTACTTTAGTCATATTATGCTTTTTTATAACTGTGATTTAGAAGATAAGAGTACATTTTATGAGGAACCAATGAAGAAATGTTAATTCCAAAGAATTCACAAAGTTTTCTAGCAAACACAGCTTTATCACGACAGAGTATTGAAACATCTCTTTAATTTGTAGATTTTAAGACTAAAACATTTCTGAGAACGGATTTGTTAAAATTAAGATAGCGATAGAGAACAAACAGCAGTTTGTGCGAACAAGCAAAACTCCAACACGAATAAATGTGTTTCTCAGTGTTCTGTTGAATGATCATTTATGCTGCTGAAAACTTGATGTGGTCCTGGTTGCAATACACTTGGTAAATGCGAGTGTCCCTCCTTACTAAACTACTAAATGGCATGAGTTACTTTTAGTTCCATTTTTAGGGTAAATGGTCAGATTTATAATCGATTTAACACAGAAATTTCTTCAACATAGGGTATGCATATATCGGGAACTAGATTTTCTAATTATTATTTTTTAAACTGTAAGATCAGGCTTTGCAGAAAGGCACTAAAAAGCTTATATATACACAGTGGATGTCATCAGACTCCAGCTAATCTACTGTTTCCATCAGCTCCATCACATGCACATCAATGTGATGTGAAGGATGGCTTTAAAAGAGAGTGAGAGCTTTTAAAATGAGCATCAAGGAGTAGGGGGAAACCAGAGTGCCAGATCTGATTGATTATGGTTGGTGACTGGCATGACTACATCCACAGTATATCCTCCTCTTTCATTACTGGACAGGGTGTCCACATATCCCGAGAAAGTCTTCAGTTCATTTATGCAGAATTTGGGCCTTAATTGTTCCTCAGATGAACACTCATTCCTAGATTCACCTTTTCACAATCTTGAAGATTCTGCAGACAGCATACAATATTTACATTTTCTTTTCTTGTGAGTTAAAATCTTTGCACATTTCATTGGTGAAGCACTTCCTAATTGTTTTTTTTTCTGGAATCACATTGGTGGAATAAGTTTCTACTAGGTTTTTGAACAGCAGATCACTTGTTGAACTAGGCTGAAATAAAGAAACAATAGCAAACAAATTTTGTTAATCTAATTTCCCAAATGTTAATTCAGCCCTGCAGTGTAATGTAATACAGTCTCTCCCCCCCCCCAAATACTCAAACAGGTCTTCCTAAGGCTGCAGTGATCACTCACCTCCAAAGCTTGAAGGCAGCTGCAGGTTTCTGGGCATTCGGAGCAACTGAAGATGATGTAATTTATGTCACTCTGCCACTCTATCACAGTGCAGCATCCCTGATCGGTATAGGTGGAACTATAGAGCTAGGTAGGTGTACAAATAATAATAATCCTTTTGTGATTATGGTCTGGTGCTACAGTGTGACACTGAAGGTTTTTAGCTGGTTTTCAAACTGTTTTTCTGCTGACAGGCTTTGACTTTAAAAGTAAGTTTTTTTTTGCATAGAAATTTTTGTTCTCTGAGGTACTTAGTCCCTATAATGTAGCTTCCCTCTATAAAACAGTATGTCTGTGTGGCATAGAGGCATCTGACAGATATAATAATAACAGTAATATTAATAATAATGCAAGGGCTTATGCCTCAGCTTACTGCCTGTATGTTGCTACAATGAGTGAATGAATAGTGTGCCTCATCCATTTTTCACTTTGATTTTCTGGGTGTCTTTGAAGTCAGCTGTTTGTAGGTTAATAATTTTCATTTCCATCAAAAATTTGTAGGATCATTACCTGACAATATATAGCACCTTGAGACAACTGGTGTTGTGATTTGGTGCTTTATAAATAAAACTGAGTTGAATTACCCACTCTGTATCAATATAAATATTTAATCTATTTTTTTTTTTTGTCATTGAGATCTGAGGTGTTTTCAAAGTGTTTCTTTTATGTTTTTCAGCAGTGTACACAGCAGTGTTTTTGATACACTGCCAATTTTGCAAGTTTTCCCACCTAGTACAAAGAAAGGAGAGGTCGTAATTTTTATTGTAGGTACACTTCAACTGTGAGAGACAGAATCTAGAAATAAAAATCCAGAAAATCACACTGTATGATTATTAAATAATTAATTTGCATTTTATTGCATGGAATAAGTATTTCATACAATAGAAAAACAGAACTTAATATTTGGTACTGAAACCTGTGTTTGCAGTCACAGAGGTCAGACGTTTCCTGTAGTTCTTTGCAGACATTTCAGCAGGATTTTGGCCCACTCCTCTACACAGACCTTCTCCAGATCTTTCAGGTTTCAGGGCTGTCTGTCACTGGGCAACACTGAGTTTCAGCTCCCTCCAAAGATTTTCTATTGGGTTCAGGTCTGGAGACTGGCTAGGCCACTCCAGGACCTTGAAATGCTTCTTATGGAGCTTTAGTTAGCCTTAGTTGCCCTGGCTGTATATTTTGGTCTCATCTGACCACACGACCTTCTCCCATGCCTCTTCTGGATCATCCAGATGGTGACTGGCAAACTTCAAGCAGGCCTGGACATTTGATGGATTTTTTTAAATTTTATATTCTGTCTCTCACAGTTGAAGAGTACCTACGATAAAAATTATATCTGGTGCGCTACTGTCTACTGTAAATGTGATTTCTGTACATGCACATCCAATAATAAAAGGGTGCAGGAACAAAAGCAGTTACAGTAGAAGAAGGAAGTTCGCACACCAGAGCGCTCCTGAGACAAACTTTAATCCAAAAAGGCCTTTGAACAGTCGGGCCAACATCAACTGTAGATGTGATTGTCACTGCGATTCCAGGTTGCTTCCACTACAATCTCAGTAAAAGCAATATCAAAACAGAAGTAAAACTACAGTAGGACTCAGTCCTCTATAGAAAATTGTGTTACTCTCCTTATAAATGACCAATCTTTAGACCTTATTCGAACATGATGCACCACCCACTACAAGTTCACAGCTGTCTAGTTACTTCTATGTCTATTGTACACACAATCATTACTGCAAATCCAGGTTGTTTCTGTGATATGCTTGTTAAAAGTGATGCTAAAACACTGGGGGAACCCAGTCCTTTGTGTCATACCCCCATGGGAATTGTTTTCATCATATGTGATCATCAGGAAACACCTACAAGAAATTAAAACAAATCAAAGGTTAAGAAGAGGTTGAAGCCATTATTAATTAGCCACTTCATATAACAAAGTTGTGAGCATTGATTTAAATAAAGTAAGGTCCAGCATCAGCAAAACAGAATATTCTCCTCCATTGCTTCACAACAAAATGTTACTGGAAAAAACATGGAGTTGGTAGCACAGTCTCCAGACTGGGATGAACTGGACAGAAGAGTGTGTCAGGACAGGCAGGCAGAAATAGGACCCTAATGCAGGACTCAATAAACAGCATGTAACTCAAAACAGCTTTTATTATTGGAGAATAGCAAAAACAAGGTATAAACACAAACAAGGCTGGGCAGGACATCATTGGGAAATAACAAAAGCAGCTCTCTGCCATACAACACGAGGGAGAACACAGCCAAGAAAAGGAGGAGGACGCAGCATGTGAGCTGAAACACACTAATGCAACTGAGGGAACAAGAAAAGGAAGAGAGAAACAAACTTAATCCCTCTAGACATCCTTTAATTTTTGCTATATTACTAACTGGAAGGTAGAAGGAGGAATCTAGAAGGATGTAGTTCAGTTTAATTCTTGTGTGGAAACTTATATTATACTTATACATACATAAGCATGTTGCGATAATTCAGTTAAGTATTATTTCATTTCAGCTGTCAGTTGCCAGCTCGACAGGCAATGTGTGTATAAATGAAGAAAGTGACTAAATGACAGCAGAATGCAGCAGCTGAATGATGTCCATATATTTTATTTTGTAAAGCTAGAAAAGCTGTTTAAGCCTGAGCACAGCGCACGTATGAAAAGTTGACCCCAAGTTGCCTCTGATGCAACCGTTGGATTACGAGTGTGTACGCGTCAGATAAAAAGTACGTAAATTCCATCCAAATAGACTCCAACTCCTTTGTCTTTGACTGCAGCAAGTGACAAGCTCAGCATAAGTGCTGAACAGATCAGAGACTGCTCTGCCCAACTGAGTTGCAGATATCATCTCTGGATAAATGTGACACTTTCAGTTAGTCAATTATCAGAAGCATCCATTGTGTTGCACTCAAGTGTTCACATGAAGACAGGCTGGGGAGAGTAGTTCAATCCCTGTTACTGTGTGCAATGTTTAAACAATCTTTGTACCCACAGTGGAAACAAAGATACTTTCAAAAGAACACACGGTACCTTACTGGAGCTTGAAAATACAAAGCAACTGGACTTTAAGTTTCTTGAAGACGTTGCACTTCTCATCCAAAAAGGCTTCTGGAGAATTGAAGAAGCCTTTTGGATGAGAGCTGCAACATCTTTTCAAGCTCCAGACACTACTATGGCCTGGATGACTGAGAACTTATGCAGACAGAGGTTACCTTACTGATATCTTTCAAAATCGAAAGGACAAACTATCAGATGTGCCACTTTTTTTTGTCCTACTGATTTAAAGCAAATAACAGATACGCAGTTCCGATGTTTGCTTGTGATAAAGAGTGTTAATGTGTGTTAATGTACAGTTCAATGACATTTTGTTTACCTTCAGTCTAGGGCTAAAATGGCAAAAAAAAAGGTTATGAGTTTACATTGATTGATATATCAAAAAGACTTCATAATATACATTTGATACCATTAATGTTGAACATGTTAGGCATGCTAGAGATAAACAGTCCTATATGAATGTGTGTGAGACTGGTTGAATCAAACTGCTTTGAGTCCTCAACTGAGTAGAAAGTGTATAAGTACCAGTCCATTTATACATTTTGATGACTTGTACTGACACACAATTCCACAAAATCTATTTAATTAGATTTAAAAGTTCTTACATTCACTTTAAGTTCGTTATCATCAAAAACATATAATTAAAACATTTATTATATATCATCAAGCTTCACTTGATAGCATCCTGACATTGTCTGGGAAGATCCTGCAACAAACTGTGCAATTTAGTTTCTGCCTTGAAGATGTCAATCTTGAACCAGAGACAGCAAAGTTGCTCAAAATGACAATGCAGTTTTTGTTTTGTTTTTAAATAGCGTTGGTACACATTAGCCTCTTTCTCTAAGTCTAGTAACAACTGATCCTTAGTTTCATCAGTCCTCAAAAATTTTGCCAAAGTGTTCCATCACTAACTTAAGGCATACAGTGATGCCAAAACTGTTAACCCAGTGTGGTGAGTCCAAAGGCTTAATGTAAAAACACGCAACATGTAACATAATTCAGCTTCTGAAGCTGTCAGGGTATTGGCCATACCAAAGTCTGTCAGGATGATGATCTCTACCAGTGAGGATTTTGAACTGCCAACTTTGGCAACAGTTGGAACAGATCCACAAAGGAGTTAATCATCAATACTGTGGTTAAAAAAACATAACAAATAAAACTATCCCTGAGATCTTGAATTGCATAAAGCATAAGTGAATGGATCGATTGACAAATTTTAAAACAAACTTTATTTTAATACTGAAACTGTAGAAACAAATCGTTTTCAGTATACTTAACCAACAACATCATTCCCCCTAATAATATTTAGTGTCAGCTTCCTGCTCTGCAGCCTCTAATTAAGCTGCTCGTTGAAGTGAAACACAAGGTCTTCAAAGAGGTTACATAGTCTGGCAGTTACACTGTGGTCAGTAGACACTGTCAGCACTTCTGAAAAACAGTTTGGCAATGGAATTACTTCTCTGGACCACGGACTGCAACTCTGAAGAGCAAATGGATGTTACATTATCAATTCACCCATATTGTACAGATTTTTTAGGATAATATTCTTATTCCAGTTCAATTCAGTTTTATTTATATAGTGTCAAATCACAACAAACAGTGGCCTCATGCGGCTTTGCAGTTCTGAACAATATTGGCATTAATGCTCCAGAGATTGTTAACTCCTTATAGCCATTTCCTAATGTTTAGATGGTTACTTTTCCTGGACCATCTATTCAGCTACATTTTTAAAGCATATCAAAATATTCCAAGTAATATTTTTTAAATTTACTTTCACAATATATTGAAGCTAGACCAGTGAAATGCATATAATCTTTGTATGTCCTCTAATGGAATTGAAGAAAGGTAAAATATTATGATGCGATCATGAACACATAAGACATAAACTAGCAGTGACTGATTAAAACTTAACTAGCTAAATAATGTCCATGGGTATAAATATTTAATATCTGACTTTAGCCAGTTAATCTGATTATCAGGGCCCTATTGTATCTGCTCTGTTTTTTAATATTATCATCCATCTGTTCACTTCTGCTTATCCTGTTTATTATTATTATTATTATTATTTTTTTTTTATTAATATTTTATTTATTTATTTATTTTTTAGGCCCGAGCCCTCCCAAAGGGATTAGCAAAGAGCCTAATGTGTGTGTGTGTGTGTGTGTGTATGGGTATATTTAGTACTGTGTATTCTATTCTTTTCTATATTTATTCTATTTGTATATAGTCTTTACAATCTTTTTATAGTTTTAAATAGTTTAATTTATATTCTGCTTATATTCTATTGGTTTCGGTGTTAGTTCATATGTAAAATAGCTTTTTTCTTATATGTGAAACACTGAGGGGCCTGGGCCTGTGAATTTTACTGCAGGTACTGATGTGCCATTGTTACAATAATAATAAACGTAAATAAGGACCACGCTCTCCTTGCACTTGTTCAGGGACTTAATGGGTCGTAACAGTGGACCAGACTTCCCGCTTTGTGTGCTCAGTTAGAGTAGAAAAGCACTATATAAGAACTAGTCCATTTACCATACTCCTACAGCACCCCACACAAGGGTGGTTGAGTGCCTTCTCCAAATCCACAAAATACATATAAACTGGATGGGCAAGCTCCCATGCATCCCATCTTTGCGATAAAGAGCTGGTCCAGCTTTCTGTGACCAGGACGAGACACACATCATTCCTCCTGAGTTTGAATAATACATGATAATACAGCATGATTGAATAATACAGCACTCTGAAATAGACATTCCCAGGGAGGCTGAGGAGTGTGATCCCCCTAGAGTTGGAGCACACCCTCCAGTCCCCGCCATGAAGATGGGAACCACAGCCCCAGTCTTCCAATCCAGAAGCACTTCCTCAGATCTCCATGTAATGTTGCGTTTCAACCAAGACAGTCCTACAACATCCAGAGCCTTCAGAAACTCAGGGTGAATCTCATCCACGCCAGGGGCCCTCTGAATGAAGGAGTTGTTTAACTACCTGACCTTGTTGTAAACCCTCTGAAAATCCAATCACATGGGTGTCTCTTGATTGTATTCTTTTACACCTACCTCATCGAGAGAGTTCTTGAGTTGGCTAGAAACTGCAGGGACTAGAAATAGAGCTCAAACGTCTCCATTAAAGCTCCTCCTAATATCATATTATCCCCACTTAACACTCTGCTGTCGGAATGCAGCCTTGCTTGTGATTCCTAGAGTTTCCTAGAGTTACAGTGTCACTATCAATGGACTAGTTCTTATATAGCGCTTTTCTACTCTATCTGAGCACACAAAGCGCTTATACAACAAGTTTACATTTACCTCATTCATACAAGTACTTCCATGTGTAATTAAGGTAAGTGCTTTAATTAGCTAACATTTACACACATTCATACTCCAACGCTTGCGTAGGAGAGCAACTTGGGGTTAAGTATCTTGCCCAAGGATACATTGGCATTGACAACCTGGAGTAGCCAGGAATCGAACCACCAACCTTCCGATCAGTGGGTGACCTGCTCTACCTTGTCCTCTTGTCACTCCTGGTATACAGTAATCCCTCACCTATGGCGGGGGTTATATTCCAGAGACCCCCACAATAGGTGAAAATCCACCAAGTAGCGGCGTTATATTTATTATATATTCATTTTATTATTTACTTATATTTTAAGGCTTTATAAACCCTTCCCACACTCCTATAAACCTTACCCACTCTCTTACTACAATTTGAATGATGAAGATGATGAATTATGTAGCTGTGCGGTACTGATGGTGATGAAGGTGGTGCAGTATCTTTGCCCTTGGCCGTTACTTCTATTTCTGCTAAAGGTGTAGGGGTAACTTATCTCTCAGAGTGATGAACATAGTTATGGGGTGTTACAAAAATACCTATATACTGCAACATCCCGCAATATAGTGAAATCTCCATGAAACAGAATTAGAAATATCCGCGATACAGTGAAGCCGCAGTAGGTGAAGCGTGATATAGCGAGGCGCGACTGTAAAGACAAAATTTAATTACATTAATTAAGTAATTAAATTTTGTCTTTTCTGTCCCAAGATTGTGTTTTTTCCTTATTAAAAACAGGACTCTTTGTAATTTTATCCTATTGCAGTGTTACTAACAATGTTGTTGTCTATTTTATCATAGGTGCAACTTTAGTCTTAAAGAAGAAGTTCTCAGCCTCGCAGTTCTGGAATGACTGCAGAAAACATGATGTAACTATTTTCCAGTATATTGGTGAACTCTGCAGGTACCTCTGCAACCAGACTAAGGTAATCATCTGGATTTATAACAAAAATAATCTTATACCGGTTGCTGACTGGACCTACTTACTGCCTCAAATCCACTTATTCTTGTTACATTATGGTGTAAAACTTCCATCATTGAAAATCTTAAGCTTTTTTCGCACATGAAATTTGGATAATATAAAGAGATCAGATCAGGACATTGTCCACAGTGCCTTCTCACTCCTAGAAATGTTCTGTTTGGTTTTGGCAGGAAGTGCAAACAAAGCCTACATGAATTCTTGTGATGTTACACAATTATCAAATGACAGAGATATTTGGGCTCAGGTGCAAATGACACCAATGTTTTTGCTATTAAGATCTCAGCATCACATGACTTCATCAGTTTAAACATGCTTTTAAAGCATCAGGCTAGCAAAGGATCCAAATAATCTACAGATAATGCAAGATAATGATTGACAGAGCAAAGAAAATAAAGAACAGCAGACAATATTATAATATTATAGTATGATATCATTATGTTTTAGTATACAAAAACACATGAGCTTGTTTGTTTGTTTGTTTTAAGAGAAGTGGTCCTTTATTTACTGTTTGGGTTAAGTAATACTATTCCCAACTGTGGCACAAAGATAACCAGAACCATTGTTTAGTGTTTGTGCCTTCCCAACATCACGTAGACATGCACGCACACACAGTGTCAGGGCCAAGCTTATCCGTTCTTGAGGTCAGACTCAAAGTCCTCTTTGTCCACATTCCCTGTGTTAATTGGCTGTGGGTGGGAGGCTGGCCATGACTGTCCTCATCAGTGATTAGCAAATAAAACATGGGGAAGGACACAAGAAACTTTTCACAAAATATGTGCGCACAAGAATAGATACTCATTACTCTATGTACTGTACTGTACTGTACTGTACTGTCATTATGCATAGTCATAGTGGTGAAAGCAAAGCAAATCGATATCATCATATCGCAAGGGAGAGTTTGCTCTAAGTTTAGTGGACACTAAAGCTTACTGCACAAGTTGCCCTCACTGGTGTTGTCTGTAGCTAGTCTACTAAGGATATCTCTTATTTATAAAATTCTTAATTAGTTTTGTGACACTTTAGTGTAAATGACACACCTTGTAAATTCACAATTTAAGTTATGGGGACTTGATTTTTCTAGTTCCTCTAAATGTTTGTCATATCATGGCATGTTGTAATAATATGACAAAGTTAATAAATTTAGGTCCTCAAAATATGTGCAGTGCCTGGACCTTACACACATGCAAACAAATATTTCTTTCTTGCATACCTTTTTCCTAGTTATATGCCACTGTATCAATGTAATCATCATGGACACATTTATTAATTGTAATTTGTTTTTCAAAAAGATTTTTTTTTTCAAAGAAAATATTACTTCATACTTTTCAGATCTATTGTGCTGATGCAGTCACATCTTTTTCCCTCCATCAGACAGAACTCGATAAAGTTCATAAGGTGCGGATGGGAGTAGGGAATGGACTGCGTCAGGACGTGTGGCGGGAGTTCCAAAGTCGCTTTGGGAACATTAAAATGTGTGAAGTCTATGGCTCCACTGAAGGAAACCTGTGTTTCATGAACCACGTTGGCAAAATTGGAACAGTAGGTCGTTCCAACCTCTTTTACAGGGTGAGTGCTTGGTAAAGGCAGTTCCATATATGTGTGAGCAAGTCAGTGACCTACCCTGTAGACCAGTGGTTCTCAAAGTGTGGGTGTTGGCTTCAGCACTGCTAGGTCACTTGGGAGTTGGTCTAAAACAGATTTCATCAGTATTCACCAAAGTTATAAAGCAGTGATGAGATTCACCTCACTATTATAACTACACAATTTCTTTATAAAGAACTGAATATAATGGGAAACTATATCTGGTGATACCAAGCCTTTAAATAAATCTAAAGTCTTACTTGCTGCCCATGGATCATGAGACCATAAAACAGTGATTAAAATATTTTTTATCCAACACCAGACTAAAGGAGAGACCGGCTGGGCGATATATCGATTTTAAAAAAATATTAATATATTTTCATACGCGATATAAAATGAGAACATATCGTTTATACTGATATAGTCTAGGTCGTGTTACAATCATACTTGTAGCTCTGCTAGTTCACCTTTCTCTTCTACCAGTTTGTCTCTGCACAGCTTCACACTGCCCCGTCTCTCTGCTTCACCCATTATCATGCAGGAAGCGACCGCATGCCAGTGTTACCAGCTTCGTAACTTTGTCGCTAGATTTAGCAGCCTTTCAGACCCCGGTGGTGACCTTTTTTCCCCAAAAGTGACTAGCGACAAATTTAGTGACTTTTTCCAGTGAGGTTGGAGAGTTTTGTAAACCTGAGGTCCTCCGCTGTTGCCGTGTTTTGTGTACATACAGCCTTCATATGGCATCCGTTCATTCGCTTTAGCATTGCCCAGAAAGAGTCCCTGGCTGCAGGTATGAGGGCGCCGCCATGCGCAGCAGAAGTTGAGTTGCACCGTAAGTCACGTGACCTTAATAGAGGAAGTGGGTCTTTTTGGTGTTTGAGCGGGTCGGCCCAGCAGCCTAGGCCTATTGCAGTATAAGTAAGGAAAGGTTCAGAGTCACCTGATCCAGCCCTAAGTTTAAGCTTTATCAAAAAGGAAATTTTTTAGCCTAATTTTAAAAATAGGAAGGGCAACTGTCTAGAGAATCCAAACTGGGAGCTGGTTCCACAGAAAAAAGGCCTGAAAACTAAACTGAAGGCTCTGCCTACCATTCTACTCTTAAGTATCCTAGGAACTACCAGGAAGCCAGCAGTCAGAGAGTGAATCGCTCTATTGGGGTGATACAGTACTATGAGGTCTTTAAGATAAGATGGAGCCTGATTATTCAAAGCCTTGTATGTGAGGAGAAGGATTTTAAAATCTATTCTAGATTTAACAGGGAACCAATAAAGTGAAGCCAATATGGGTGAAATCTGCTCTCTCTTTCTAGTCCCTGTCAGTACTCTAGCTGCCCCTCCCTGAGCCTGGTTCTGCTGGAGGTTTCTTCCTGTTTAACGGGAGTTTTTCCTTCCCTCTGTTGTCAAATGCTTGCTCATAGAGGGTTTCTTCTGTATTATTCTAAGGCAGGGCTCTTCAACTCCAGGCCTTGAGAGCCCCTGTCCTGCAGGTTTTAGATGTGTCTCTGCTTCAACACACCTGAGTCAAATAGAGAAGTCATTAGCAGGACTCTGGAGAACTTGCTATTGACTTCTCTATTTGAGTCAGGTGTGTTGGATCAGGGACACATCTAAAACCTGCAGGACAGGGGCTCTTGAGGCCTGGAGTTGAAGAACCCTGTTCTAAGGTCTTTACCTACACTATAAAGTGGGATGCAAGTTGGCTGATCAATCAAGCACAGTAAGCACAAACACATGGTAAGCAAACAGTTTTGGTAGTAGTTGTGACTCTGTGGGCAGGTGCTGAGTCCTGCTGGAAAAAGAAATCAGGTTCTTCATAAAGCTTGTCAGGAGATGAACACATAAAGTGCTCTAAAATCCCATTGTCAGTGGCTACATTGACTAGATAACACACTATGTCTATGACGTGACATTGCACCCCAAATCATCCCACACTGTGAAACTATCACACTGAACTTCAAACATCTTGGATTCTGTGCTTCTCCACTTATCCTCCAGATTTTATGATATTGATTTCCAAATTAAATGCAACACTTACTTTGATCTGAAAAGATTTTGGACTATTAAGCCACAGTCCAGTTCTTTTTCTCCTTAGCCCAGGTAAGACACTTCTGATGTTCTGCTGATCTGGTTCAAGAGTTGCTTGATAGGAAGAACATGACAGTTGTTGTGCCTTTCCTGAAGACGTCTGTGCGTGGTGGGCTCGGTTGCGCAGGTCCTCGGTGGTGAAGCGGTGTCATGACGGCTCTATGTATACAGCAGATGGTGATGGTGGAGACTTTCACTAGATGCTTTGCTAATGTACCTGCTGACATTTCCTTGTTCCGCCACAAGAATTCATCTGATGTTTAACATGTTCTGCATGACTTTTCTTCCAGGTCTTCCGCACCCATCTGTCATGACCCTGTGCCCACTGAATTATATCAAGAACGCTCTTGAGGAGATACAGTAGATGCGTCATTCTAAAGGTCTATAATCCAGAGGCACTTTCATGAATGGATGTCCTTCACAGAGCTTCCTGATTCATAGAGAGAACTTGAAGTTTAGAACTATTTTCTCAAAAGTTTGAGTTGTTAACTCTAATTTTTGAGTTATGGACGGCGTAGGTCCTTAGCTCTGCTGATCAAAAATCCTCGTGAAGGACATCATTTCCTTGTTAGCCAGAAGCAGATGGCGCAAATGCCTGCTTGCTTAAAATCAGGTAGTGACAGCACCAGTGAGCTAACAGTGTATAGCAAACATAAACAAATTGGCATCAGATTGTTCAGCTTTAAATGCCTTCCAGCCAATGAAGGCATTCAAACTGCATTAAAGGTATGGTAAATTGGCTAGATCTTATATAGTGCTTTTATACTCTCTTGAGGACTCAAAATACTTTATACAACATGCCTCATTCACCCATTCACACACCTATTCATACAAGCATTTTTCTATGCCTATGTGCTTTCTGTCTAACATTCACACTCCAATGAACACATCAGCGAGCAACTTGGGGTCCAGTATGTTGCCCAAGGATACTTTGGATAAAAATTTCCATTCTTCTATTGTCCAGTTTTGGTTTGCCTGTGTGAAGTAACCCAAGACTTTCTGAAGGCAAAGACGTGGTATAATTTTCTCAGTGTCAGTTTTCATCAGTACACAGTTTCCAAGCCCGAAGGCAGCATGTCAGGTGAGGAGTCAGGTCAAGAGCATCCTGGTGATGAATGAATGAATGAATTATACTTTATTGATCCCACAATGGGGAAATGACAATTACAATATTATAATATTACACATCTAAAAATCTGTCATAGAGTGCAATGTAATACAATACATAACTAATGTCACATCATTGTGGATTAAGCAGCTTCTCACATAGTTAAACTGCTGACACTGAAGAGCGTATGTGGTAGGTCCATTTGAGACCGTGGGGAAGGATGACCAGTGACTTTTCTATACAGTGGCTTTGGTAGGTATTAGCCACCCTAATGCTTGTTGTAATCAGTGGAGTTACAAAAGAGTGGATCAATGTATTTAGCTCTAATCTCTGACTTCAGCTATTCTTAGATGGGTCCACTAGATTTTTCCGTCCGACCCACA
Source organism: Andinoacara biseriatus (assembly GCA_015108635.1). Lineage (NCBI taxonomy): Eukaryota > Metazoa > Chordata > Actinopteri > Cichliformes > Cichlidae > Andinoacara > Andinoacara biseriatus. The sequence continues at coordinate 1,142 of VUQJ01044813.1, read as the reverse complement.
ATCTGTTATAAAAGTGAAGTTATAAAACGTATAATTTTAAGGCAGACACTCACTATTTTAAGCATCAAGACTGTCAGTTCTGTAACATGCAGTTAAAAGTTATTGTTAGATGTTTATTTTTCTTTCATTTGTGTGTAAGTACAGAAATTTTATGCACTGTTGCCTATTTCCATCCATCCTCTTCCACTTATCCTGTTCAGGGTTGCAGAGGGTCTGCAGCATATCCCAGCTGTCATAGGTCAAAAGGCAGGTACACCTGTACAGGTGGCAACACAGAAAGATAGACAACCATTCACAACTATGAGCAATTTAAAATCACCAAATAACCTAACCCATTACCTTCATGTCTTTGGGAGGAAACCCATGCAGACACGGGGAGAACATACACATTCCACACAGAAAGGCCAAGGTGGATTTGAACCCAAGCCTGTTTGCTGTGAGGCAACAGTTCTAACCACCGTGCCACTGTGCTGCCCTTTGGTTTTATTTTTCCAGTCTTATATTGTGCAGTTTTGGTGAGCCTGAGTCTGAATTTAGCCTTTGTTTCCTGTTCTTAGCTGACAGGAGTGGCACGTGGTGGGGTCCTCTGCTGTTAAGGAGTGGTTATTTGCCATTATGTTAGCTTGAAGCAGTCTGACCATTTTTCTCTAACCTTTGGCATTCACCAAGAGAACTGCTGCTTAGTGGATATTTTCTCTTTTTCAGACCATTCTCTGTAAACCCTAAAAAGCAGCCTGTCTTGCACCAACATGTCATGTTGAAAGTCCCTTAAATCCCATTTTTTAATTTTGGTGCTCAGTTTGAAGTTCAGTATGTCATCTTGACCCCATCTACATGCCTAAATGCATTGAGTTGCTGCTGTGTGACTGGTTGATTATTATAACGTAAAGCCCCTTCCATTGTACAGAGAAAATAATCAGATGATTGTTCAAGCCCTTGAATGTGAGAAGAAAGATTTTATATTTGATTCTGGATTTAATGGGAGACAATGAAAGGACCCATATGGGAGAGAGACAGTCTCTTTGTTTATGAGCATCACTTTGAGACAGGATGTTTTTAATTTTCAAAATATCTGCGAGTTCCTTTCTCCAGGAACAAAATAAAGGGAGGCCAATATTTAATTGAAGTAAGCAAACAGAGTT
>VUQJ01044812.1:11679-21764 GCA_015108635.1 Andinoacara biseriatus | reverse complement strand
AAATAAATAAAAAAAAAAAAAAAAAAAAGACACTCCTACATGCGAACGCCCACATATGTGGAGTCCTATTCTGCATGTTAATGACTTCATCTCAGTCTTTGTGTCAGGCTTCCTTTTCACCAGAAATGAAAACCATCTGGTATGAATGAGCTTTCCTGACAGGGCAAAATCAGCAACAAGGGATAATTCAATGTCCCACTCAAAAGGTCCTTCTCTGGGGAAAACTGCCATATCGCTTCTTTTTAGAAAAAGGTATGGATAGTGAACAATTCAGGTAAATTGCTGTCTTTAAGTTGCAGGTAAGAAGGAGGCATACGATCCGACGGGGCAGACGTGCTACATGAAGGCGTGTAAAATGTTCCAGGTGGTGCCTGCCTCTTATTTCCTGAAGCATATGCAAAATAGCAAGCTGGATATGATGCATCGCGGTCTGGGGCCTCAGGTACAGTAATCATAAATTGAGGACAGTAAAATTATTAGAAAGGAGGAAAGGGGATATGGATTAGTGGAAGACTGTGGTGTTTGTCTTTCTGGTTAAGGAAGGGAAGTTTTAGGGGAAGATGATTAACTTTTCACGTAGTTCTTTGCTACCCAAATGTATATATTTTATTATGTTTTTATGTTATAATGTGTTGTTATTATTATTACTATTAACATGACAATACCAACAACAACAATAATTATTATTATTATTAATAACAGATACAACTACAGTATTGTGCAAAAATCTTGAGCCACACTACTTTCTTTCCAAGGAGCCCGACCCTCTCTGGATTTTTTTTTTAAAGAGACCAGGATAGGAAATGGATCAGTAATGAATATCTCAGAGGGACAGCTCAGCAATTTGAAGACAAAGTTTGGAGTGAAAGTTAGGGAGGCAAGGCTGAGATGTTGGAGATATACTGGAAGAAGGATGTTGAACATCTAGAGCTTGCAAGTGGGAGGAAAACAGGAAGACCACAGAGAAGTTTGATGGATATGGTGAAGGAAGGAGGACTTGCAGGTGACTGGTGTGACAGATGAGGATGCCAGGAACAGAGTGAGATGGAGGCAAATGACCTCCTGTGGTGACAGCTAACGGGAGCAATCAAAAGACTGCTTGTTAAAGTCACATCAGAAATGGTCTCAATGGCAGGGTGGCTATCAGGAAGCCATTTTTTAACCCTTTATGTTCCACGGCCACACCATTTCTTCCTGCCCACACGCTGAGATTGGGTACCAAGCCCCAGTAAAAACTGGGTCGTTTAATACCAGAGCGGCTGACCTGCAAGCAACACGTTCAAGCTCTAAGATTGGACACATTTAAAAATGAAAGGTTACTGTCCCATTGCCTCATAAAGGAGACGTGCAAACCACTTTAGTGTGTTGGCAGATCAAAGTGAAACTAATTTTACTGATGAATGTTTGCTGATTGAACAGGTAGAAATGCTTCACTCAATTTTCTAATCTGTGTTATAGTTACAGAAGATTCTCACTTTAAGCTCAACATATCTGGCTAACCCATTAATCGAATACACCCCTCTGGACAGAAAGACACACAGTGGAGCTCAGCATTATTGAGGCAGTGAGGGATCGTCTCGACAGAGAACAGAACAAAGGGCAGCCGACATCCAAAGAAGAGCTTTGAATGTCCTTCCAGAAGCTTTGAGATCGAGTCATGAAGAAATTACAACAAGCCCAAGAGAGTTCAGGCTGTGTAGAAAATTAAAGGTGGTCAAGCCAAATATTGACTTTCAAGCTTGTTAGAATTGTACAATCTCAGTTTTTGCCTTATATACTCTATATAATACAGTATATACTATATACTGTATTTCCATCTATGTTTCCATATTTCCTCTTTTCCTAGCAAAATATAAAGAAATGAGAGGCGGCTCAAGACTTTTTCACACTACTGTAGGTTTAGATTTGGTATAAAGAGCTGTGACAGAAAATATTTTCCCTCTTTTTAATCGACGTGTTGCTTTTTGAGGTCTTTTAGCCTACTTCACTTTGTCACACAGGTTGTTTTTAAGTGTTTCTTGATTCAGCAGGTGTGGCTGTGATCAGGCCTGGGTGTGGCACTGAAACTGAATTCAGCTTTACAATGTGGTTAATTAATCACAGTTAATTCATTATTTAAAAAGGTTTGGAAATTACTTTTTTCACATAGGGCCAGCTAGGTTTGGACAGCTCTTTCCCCGTTTTACATGAAATCATAAATTAAAACCTGTGTTTTGCATCTACTTGGATGATCTTTGTCTAATATTCTAAATTGTCCGTTTTTTGATATGCGTGTGACAAATATGCAAAGAAAAGAAATAAACCAGAAAGGGTGCGATTACTTTTACATTTCACATTTTACATTCATTTATGAATTGTACTAATTCAGTTTTATTTGTTCTAAAAATGATATAATCCCTAAATAGTATTTTTTTGACAATATTGTATCTAATGAAAACATGAAAAAGAGATTAAATATGTTAAAGATTAAAGATTCAACATTAAATACGATATGAATATAAAAGGGAATTTTCACCCCAATTTTGCCGAGCTGTTTACACAAGTGTACACAACTAAAGTGGTAGTTTGGCTGCAGCTGGCTGTTATTTGCAGTTAGAAATCACAGTGATACAGAGTGGCAGGGGGGAGCCAACCAGCCGGTGGACATACTGGAACATTTAGCTGCAGCCGAGCATTTTCCTCAGACCAAAAAAATGGCACAAAAAGAGGAATAAGTTCAATTTACATTTGCCAAATGGCTGGAAATGCAAAGTTGCACTCTACCAAAGTACTGAACTACTATTTGTCAGCGTTTGGTTCTACCCAAGCGGTAAAATTAGATATTGTAATTTTAGGGTATTTAAGTCTGCATCAAAGCAACTCAGATTTTAAACCTTTAAATGTCCTCCATCAGTTTCATGTTCAGGATGTTTTGTACCACTTATGAATAGCAGCCAAACGATATTAATAGTTCTCACAACAGCGTTCTTAGTGTTATGACCAAAGCTGGGAGTCGTCTGTGTAACATTTAAACCACACCAGAGAAACAGCCACTGTGATTCAAACAGTCAGTGCACTTTATAATGTCCCCTTTAGTGCATTTAGTTTATCAGACCTGCCAATCTGAACCCTCACTGGATCTGCCTGCAGCATTGCAGAGTGGACAATAAAACTCATTTCTTTCACAATTTTAAACCTCATCGCGCGTCACTGAAAACATAGTTCAACATATTCTCTTTGTGGCTTTAAACTGACTTTAAAGAGATGGCTTTCAAGCTTTCCAGCGGTAAGCGCCAAAGAAAATAATAACACCGAATGTAAGAAGGACTTTTGGTTCACGCATCAGATCGGTTTCATCTGGGGGAAGGTGTCCAACTGTGGAAAGGTGCTCACATGCCATACACGATTAAAACATCCATGTGAGTCTGTGTAACAGTAAGGCCTCTTAGATTAGACTGTAACACTACTTTAGATTAATCCTGGCTTTTGATCACTGAATAAAACATTAATTCAAAGTCACATGATTCCTTCAGGGTGGCAAAGTATTCAGTCCTTTCCGAGGACACAGAGTGTAACCGGATCATCCACAACATTAAATTATCTGCCTAATATTATGTTGATCCTCCTCATTTCGACAAAACAATTTGGACTTCAAAAGATGACCAAAGTTGTCCTGTTGTTGTAGCAGTAGAGATGCTATATTGTAAAGCTACTGCAATTTATTAGTACCACTAAACATCATTGCAATGTTTGCATCATTTTGATTACAATGCACTGAGCCCAACACTGAATAATATAATAGTCTGATCATTTCATTTAAAAGCAGATTAAGATGATATTGGTGGCATCTCTTCCATCAGTTACTAGCAACAAGCTTATTCTAATTTCTCTTGGAGAGAGAGAGAGTTTTAGCCAACCTAAAAGCTACTCACTCATGTTTTTTGTCCTTTGCACTCATGTTATGAGGCTAATGTGCAAAGTTTGCAGGTGTCCTTGAGCAGATTTGGTGAGTAGCTCTCTGCAGCGAACAGGTACAGTTTACACTCTGATGTTTTTCTTGTCTTTGCAGGTAGTACTGACCATTAAAATTGCAGTTATGCCTTTTTTTTTCTTGTTAGCCTAAAATAACTGCTTGGAGTATTAAAAGGATGGCTGAGAAATGGCAAGGGTGGTCAGAGAGCCAGAGTTAATGATATACAGTGATCCCTAACCTATCCAGAGACCCCCGCGATAGGAGAAGCCATGGAGGACGTGATGCTGCCTGTAACATTGTTCAGCCTGACTGTTTTGGTGGTGGGTCAGTGATGGTCTGGAGGGACATATCCATGGACACAGACCTCTACAGGCTTGGCAACAGGAGCTGACTGCCATCAGGTATCAGGATGAAATCCTTGGATCCACTGTCAGACCCTAGGCTGGTGCAGTGGGGCACCACCTCAGACACCTCAGACTGTCCAGAAGCTCAGTGATGAACTGGTCCGGATCTGGGAGAAGATCCTCTCTCTCTCTATATATATATATATATATATGTGTGTGTGTGTATATATATATATATATATATATATACACACACACACACACACACACACACACCTTCAATGTAAAATACCTGTATGGTTGCATATCTCTGACTGAGGGGAGATGCATTCTCTCCAAAGTGAAAATGGACAAGCAGGAGCTTTCAGCAGCTGCACAGTTTGACATTTTTACAGGCTTGCTCTCCTCTATAATGGTGTAAATGAAAGTTATAAAAGATGAATTCATTCCCTAACAAGCCTGTTCCTGAGGTTTCGGCACCAGGAATATCATTCAGACAGATTAAATTGGATTTTAAATAAGCCTTTCCCTGCCAATCACAATGGTTAAAGTCACAAAGTGTGACTTCCAAAGGTTATCTGTTTAACGTCTTGCAAATCGATAAGCTTTTTAGGTCTCAAAGAAATTTACTTTGCTTGCATTTAAACATACAATCCCCTGACGGGGCTGGTCCTGCTCTTCTTTGTGAAGATGAAGTTGACATAGCTGAGGCTTCATGCACTCAACTTTCTCATTAGCCATGATAGAAACAATAATTTTCATGTGCTGTGAGTTTCCTTTCTGACCTACGCCTCCACATGGTTCCCTTCTGCTTCATTTGTCTTGTACAGGTTTAATATTCCTCTCTCTCTCTCTCTCTCTGCCCACCTGCACGAGTACATCTTTTAACAGGAATACAGATAAGAATATATACTGCAGTGAACAAACACAAGAAATTCACTTTGAGGGTGGGTTGGGGGGGTATGGTTGTGTATTTGCAGGGCACCAAAGCACTGGCGGTTCCCCTGGTAACCAACACTTCAATACTGCAGCTGAACCTACGAGATAATTGGATGGAAGGAATGGGTGGAGCTGCTATAGCCGAGATGTTAAAGGAAAATTGCTACATTACAGGTAGATTTACTACTGCATGGACTCAACACTTTGTCTCCTTTTTCTTCTTATACTGCGTAGTGGTAAACATGGTGCCCCGACATAAACATGTGCACACCAGTAAATATAGAAAAGCACTTAGCAATATAATAGCAGAATAAACTGTTTGGCACTGGAAGAGAAGATCTGGCAAGCTTTTCATGGGTGCAACCCACGAATGCATCTTCCTTACAAATGTGCCACCATTTAAGAGGAAATAAACGAGCTTTCCAACGATTTATTGCCAAGAATCATTGTTACAGCAAAGAAATAATCAACCAAAAACAAATTTCATTCCTTTTTATGCCGAGTTTATTATCCTGTGCAGAAAAGTTCGTTTTCTTCTGGGAACAAGCTGCTAAAGTCCGTGTCTTGACATTTTGTCATAAAAACACATGTCAACAACCTCAGATGCACAAAGTCATAAATTAGAGAGAACTCAACTAATCACGTTTTTCACTTGGGAACATCATAAAATTATTTCTGCTCTCATTTGCTTCATCTTAATTCATGCTCAAGTACTGTATGAAGGGCTGTATGGCTCAGAGCTTTCACTGTGAGATGTGGATATGGATAATAATCCTGCGTCTAGCAGCAAGAACGTCATTGCATGACCTTTTGAGAAGAAGCTAAAAGTTGATTAGCAGAGTTCTCATATATATGGCAGTTGCACACATCTGAAGTCACTAGAGTTGCATATGAATATCTGTATGCAAAAAATAATGACCTGTTTCTACCATTTAATAATCTTTTGTGCACAAGATTTTTTAAAAATGACCTCGTGGCACATCAGGGGTTCCCTACTACTGAGCCTTCAGTTGTAAACCTGATTTCATAGATATATTTATACACAATAAATGAGTCATATTTCCTGAAGAGCACTGAAGCCAGTATATTCAGCAGCATGCTAACAAGCTCCATTGACCACTCTGACATGTTTATGTGAATGAGAATATTAACCTTGTTCTGCTGAGGCTCACAGAAGAGGATAAAACATAGGCATAATACAAAACAGATCATGTGACCTTGTGATTGCCTTATAGAAAGCGAAATGATTACCGAATACATGAAAGCAATTTTGTTGAGGGCATCATGACGATTCTGCAGTATTTTTCAGTCAAAGACCCAAATGTTGACCTCAGGGTGGTCCCTGAAGAAAACTCTGGAAATCAGCTTATTAGGATTCATCATTACAGCCAGTCTGTTTCAGTAAAAGCCAAAAATGCTGCTCCTGCTGTTGCTGGTGCTAGATAATATTCGGGATCAAGAGAAGTATCTATAATTCATTCTCGCAGGGGTCTGAATGCCTGTAATCTCACTGGAAGCTGCAGGATATTTCAGTTTGAACCAGAGCTGGTCTGATGGAATTGCTGCACTTGATCTGCATCCTTATCACTAAACACTCAATGCATGTGCTATTGTCCAATTACCTTTGTGTAAAAAATAAGTAGTATGTGCCTTTTCAGATGCATTGCCAGATAAGCTACCATAATAACCCAACTTTGTTTGATATGAACATTAATCAGTTTAAATACAAATCAGTTAATTAATTTATATAACTTTCTACAACCACAGAGCTAATTTCATGCAGCTGTTTTAGTGTCTAAAAACAATGATTTACCTTTAAGATTTTTTTAAAAAACTCACCGAATGTGCTCCCCAGCTAAACCTGTCACATTTAAAGTGAATTTTTCTCCATCTCCTCCCAAAGGAAATTTACTTGGTACGTGAGAATTATGTGAGATTCAGAAAAACTGAAAAAAAAAAGGAATAATTTCAGATGCTCTCTTCCCTTTTTTGGGGGGAAAAATACTGCACCGTAATAATGACAGATACTAAATAACAACTGCAACATTTTTGAAAACGCTGATATTTGGAACTTTCTGGTGTTTAGCTTACTCGACACTTTTTACTTTCTTGCCATGCATGATGTTTCAATTTGTGTGTCAATCCCAGAGGTGGACCTGTCCAACAACCATCTAGAGGATTATGGAGCCACAGCCATAGCTTGCATGCTTAAAGAGAACAGCACCCTGGTGAGCCTCAGTCTGTCAGGAAACCACTTCACAGACCGCTCCGCTGAACACCTCGGCCCAGCGCTGAGCACCAACACCAAGCTACAGTACCTCAACCTCAGCTACAATGCTCTGGGGGAGCGTGCAGGTAGCAAAGTAATTAGTTTTGTAAAGGTCTCGTAGTTTCTGTGAGACTGTAGCCTTTCAAAGAGCGAAACGGTACCCCTGAGTCCAGGTTTTATTAAGATGATATTAAAGATTTGTGCCGGAGATACAGTTTCTCACATATTTTCCATTAACAGCACCACATAACTGAACTTCAGGACCCAGAAATTATACGTTGCAACAGTAAATTGCAAAAGACATTAACGGCAAATTAGTTCTGATACTCTTTTTCTTTGCTTTTTATCAATATGCTTTTCATATTTGTTTGGGCCTTTAAAAAAAAAAAATCTGACTCCTGATTTTTGCACAATATAGCCACAAGTTTGTGGACATTCATATATGTGGCAAAAAAATGTCTAATTACAAAAACCTGTAATTATGTTCCTACTTAAAGAGCATATGGTTCTCTTGAGTTTGATCAGCAGCACAGACTAGATACACAAAAAATATACTATTTATATAATATGCTTTTTTTTGCATTTGCACAATGATGCTGAGAAGCTAATTCATGCATTTATTTCTTCTAGGCTGGATTATTGTAATTCATTATTATCAGGCTGTCCAGAATAGATCTTAAAATATATCTTAAAATAGAATTTAAAGATAAAGCCTGTAATAATCAGGTCCCTCTTCTGTGGAACCAGCTCCCAGTTTGGGTTCAGGAGACAGACACCCTCTCTATTTTTAAGACTAGGCTTAAAACTTTCCTTTTTGATAGAGTTTATAGTTAGGGCTGGATCAGGTGATCCTGAACCCTCCCTTAGTTATGCTGCTATAGGCCTAGGCTGCTGGGGGGGTTCCCATGATGCACTGACCTCTCCCTTCGAGGCAGCATGAAGAGTGCAGTCATTTAAGAGGGGCTCAGAGTAGAGCTGCTGCTCCTCCACATCAAAAGGAGCATCTGAGTAGATTGCCTCCTAAGCACCTCCTGGGTGAGGTGTTCTGGGCATGTCCTACTGGAAGGAGGCCCTGGGGAAGACCCAGGACACACCAGAGAGATTATATCTCCCGGCTGGCCTGGGATCTCCCCGGTGTTTCCCGGATAAGCTGGAGGAGGTGGCTGAGGAGACAGATGTCTGGGTTTTTCTGTTTAGGATGCTGGCCCGGTGACGAAGCCCCGGATACGCAGAAGAAAAGTGGATGGATGAGCTACACTATACCATATATTTTTAGTTTTGTTTTGTTTTTGTGAAAACCATCATTATAAAAAATTTTGTCATAATGGTGCAGCCTTATCTCCAAGCAGTCATAAGACAACATGCAGCAGCAGACTGTGGCATTCAAAGGTCAAACACATTTCGCCTTCATTAAAACCTCTTTCAATTATCATGTGGATGAGCTGTGTGACAAGCACTTTGTGGAAGAATGGGAGACCAGAACACTAAGCACAGATTATAGGAAATAAATCTGTACGAGGGAGCGGGGACACCAACATATCTTATTGCCACGTGTGGCACTATGATTCATCCCTACATATCCTCTTCTGTATTCTTCACTGCTGCTCATATATCATATTTTTGTCCAGGATAGTTGCCCCTATAGCCCCAGAGTGATTTTTAAAGTATTTATGATTGTTTTTTTCTGCATATTTCTAATTACTATTTAATCAATAAAGAAAGTAAATATTAAGAATGAGGACGTCTTCTCGCTTTTGCAATAATAAAACTATTTTATCACATGCTTCCATCAGGGGAACGCCTCGGAGACGCTCTAGCAGAGAACACAGGGCTGAGATCACTGAACCTGGCCTGGAATTGCATCCGAGGAAGAGGAGCAGTGATGCTGGCCAAAGGTCTTGGGGTACAATATACCTGTAATATACTATATCACATTAGCTTTCTGAACTCATGCAAGACAAATAAGACCATATTGTACGGTGAAGAATAAGCCTGGAGCACATTAATTAGCTCTTGATATCATATGAAGCCATCAAATAAATAATTATGCAAATTTGATATAATCTACTATATCAGACTGAAGCTCTTAAAAATATCACAAACTGATGTTGTGCCTTAATCATCTATTAGTCACTTAAAAATGCTCACATTCATGTGAATGACCAAGACCTTCATATTTCTCGTACCGCTCTCTTTTCTAGCTCCACATCCCCAAATACAACAATCTGCAAGTCATTTTTTTCTGATCTTGCTCAACCTTCCCTGAAGCCGTGGCGCCCAAAAAGACCAGTGAACAAACTCTAATGTAAGCCCCCCCCCCCTTAAGATGACCCCTAAAATGAGGGTTTGTGGACTGCACCTTTGATCGTGCACCTTTGAGAATATATTGTACATAAATCAATCTGTTTTCTATCCGAATTGAGAATTATTGAAATTCTGGCCACGTGGAAACTCCCAAATTATAAAAACATCATAACAATGTCATGCTGAATGTGAGATCAAACCTCATTAAGATTAATAATATGGTAATTGGTAATTGCAGAAGACACCTCATATCTTGGCCGACTCCCTCATCCTGCTT